>VZSE01003462.1:0-77086 GCA_013398275.1 Promerops cafer | reverse complement strand
GCCCGGCTGCCGCCCCCCGCCCTGGGTGCCGCCGTGCCCCGCCCGCCGCTGCCGCTGCCGCTCCGCCCTCGGGGAGAGCGCTGATCGGGCTCCTGGCGGGAGTTCGCGGCCTCGCCGCCTCCCCCGTGCGGCAGCCGGGGAGCTGCGGCCCCGGGCCCCGCTGTTGTTCATGCCCGACTCGGGGCCGCAGGGGGAATTTGTGTCCCCGCACTCAGGAGGGATCCCCGGTGAGAGCCCAGGCCCCAGCACGCACGGGAAAGGTTGTAGGGATGCTCACAAGAGGTCTCAGGGCCCCCGCACCCTAGTACCTCTGGTGGGTTTGACCCCGACTTTAGTGCTGAGTGTTTATCACAGCCGCTTTGTCTCTGCCTTCATCAGCAAGGCAGAGGAGAGAAAATATAACGAAAGGCTGGCTGGTCGACATAAGGACAGGGAGAGATCACTCAGCAGTTATACTCGGGCAAAACAAAACCGATTGGGGAAATTAATTTATTTCAAATCAAATCAGACTAGGATAATGGGAAATAAAACCAAAACTGAAAACCCTTCTCCCCACCCCTCCCTTCTTGCTGGACTCAATGTCGCTCACAATTTCTCTGCCTCCTCCACAACAGCAGCACGGGAGGATGAGGAATGGAGGCTGTAGTCAGTTCATCACATGCTGTCTCTGCTGATCCTTCCTCCTCAGGGGAAGGACTCCTCACACCCTTCCCCTGCTCCAGTATGGGTCCTCCCATGGCAGACAGTCCTTTGAACTTCTCTAACGTGAGTCCTTCTCAGGCCTGCAGTTCTTCATGAACTGCTCTAGCAGGGGTCCCTTCCACAGGGTGCAGTCCTTCAGGAACAGGCTGTGCTCCAGTGTGGCTCCCCAGTGGGGTCACAAGCCTTACCAGCAAACCTGCCCCAGCGTGGGCTTCCTTTCTCCACAGGGCCACAGATCCTGCCAGGAACCTGCTCAGCAGTGGAGCATCCTATGGGCATCCACCTGCTCTGGTGTGAGGTCCTCCATGGGCTCCAGGGGAACATCCTACCTCACCATTGACCATGGGCTGCAGGAGAATCTCTGCTCCAGCCCCTGCAGCACCTCTGCCCCTTTCTTCTGCACTGGCCTTGGTGTCTGCTCTCATACATTTTCATTCCTCTCTTCTCTGCATGTGATTGCTTCTGTACAGTAACTTTTTTCCTTCTTAAATACATTATCCCAAAGGTGCTATTGCTATCACTGATGGGGTCAGCCATGGCCAGCAGTGGGTCTGTCTTGGAGCTGGCTGGTATTGGCTCCACCAGACATCGGGGGAAGTTTCTAGCACCTTCTCAGAGTAGCCACCCCTGTCACCCCATCACTACCAGAACCTTGCCACACAAACCCCATACATGAGCACATGTAGGAGCATGGGGCTGAGGGCCACAGGGGGAGGAGAGCCCTGCCATACACATCACGAAGGCTGGCACAGTCTCCGGTCTCCCCTACCCTATTGCCCATGAGAAAGCAGGACTGCTCTGCTGCTTCCCATGTGCGTTCTCATTTATTTCCTCCAGTCCACACCTGAAATAGCCAGAGGTTTTAAACTCTGGCGAAAGGGTTTTCCCACACCAGCTGAGCTATGATTTACATACTGAATCCCGTGGCCTCACAGGGAAGTACTTTGGAAGATGAAGGGGATTTTTTTAAAGCATGTAATTTAGAGAGTGAGGTTGAGAGCAAGTTTGATTAAGTCATTTATTTAGGAAAAAAAGAAAAAAAAAGAAGTGACAGCTGCCACAGCAGCTTTGAATTCCTGTCAAATTCAATCAGTTTCAAGCACCTCTAGGAGAAGTAACAATTTGGAAAATGAAAGGAAAATAAATTTTTAATGAGGATTTTTTTTTTTTTTTGCTCCTTTACAGTTTTCTTAGAATCACACATGTTTACTTTAAAATCTCACATGTGTTTAAAAACTATAAAACCTCATGGTTACCAGAAAATTACTTTTTCCAGCTCTGCTTCACAGAGTTGCTGTGAAAAAGTACATCACATAGGCTCAAAACTTTTTTTCCAAGTAATTTTCTTCAGTGAACTGAGAGGTTGTTGACTCACACAGTTCAGACATTGTTTGTACAGAACTGAACAAGTTTCCAGCTCTGACGTTGCACATGCTCATATCCAACAGCTGTCGATGCAAGGTCCTCTCCTATATATCTGCTGAAGGCAGCAGAGTTACACCAGGCATAAATTCTCACTGACTGTTTGGATTTCAGCACAGATTTTACATAATGCATATGTCAAGGCCCTGTGACTTGACTCTGTATTAGTAAGAAAAGTGATTCAGGCCTGTTTAGTCAAAAAAATAAAGCAGTTGTGTGTGAGGGTGGTGTTAGGTTGGAAACTAAGTCATGTAAATCCATAAACCTATTGTACATAGTCATTCCATACTGTGTACATAGTACTTCCACAGTCCATGCTGCAAGCACTCACAAAATATAAGAAATGCCAGCAGCTGTGGTTTGAGTTAGTATCCAGCTGCCTGCTTCAACATACAGAGTTGGTTGGAAGGGATCTCCAGGGAACACTAGTCCACCCTAGTCATTGAGGTGAATCATTGCCAGCATTAGCACCTGTCTTGATAAATAACAGATTTTAGTCACAAAATGGGAATATGGGAAAGTTACTTTGCTACAGTAGAAAACTGCAAAAAATTACAGAAATACAATGCTAAGGAAGAGCAGAATCTGTGAAGCCTTAAGCTGTACGTAGATTCAATCCAGAGCTCACTTGATACAATGAACACTACATAAAATGAACACAATCCCTAGTGTGCATTAATCAAGAATTCAAAGTGGTCCAAACCCACAACTGTTAGTTATTTTGTTTATTCAGACATTTTTCTGATAATATGAGAAATCTGGGACATGTGAAAGTGAGTGGGGGAGCTCAGTTGACTTCTGTGGAATTCTGATTCACTGAATAAATTTGATCATATTAACTGCAATGATGGTTCTTGTTTTCCTTCAGGAGCTTTCAGCATTGATACATGACTTTGGAGGAGTCTTTATCTAGTCACGTTTTCATTTCCATTGCTTGAAGATTTGCTGCTAAGCATTCCAAATTCAAAGCCTGACCTGTTACATTGATGATGCAAGGCTTGATCCTGCCTATGGTAAGTCAACAAAAATGTTGGCATTAATTCAGCATTTATTAAATGTTTCAGGACAATGTAACATGGAAGTCTTTATAAGCCAAATAGTGACAAATTTGAAAGGGGAAGACAAACAAACAAACAAAAAAGCCCCACTTCCCTTGTGAGGATTCATAGCAAGAGTTGCCTAGTTATTTTTGATTTTTTGCAGTCTCACAGTGAAACTTCAGTGTGACTTTCATCTGCACTTCAGTGGCAGCCATATTAAGACTATTCTTATACCGAGACAAATCTGTTGAATTATTTAGCATGAAATCAAAACATGGCTTTCTGTATTCCTCAACACAACATCAGCTAAAGCTCTACACTTCATCTTAAAAACAGCTATTACTGAAATCCACAGTAAGTTGTGGTTGTATATACAACATAGATATCCAGGACTATAATAATATTTGGTTTATTATGGCAAATAAGAATTTAATCATTTCAAGATGAGAGGACAGTAGCCTAAATCATTTCTATGAGTAATATTGTCACGTTAAATTATTTTTCCTGTTGCACTTGCTGCTGTGGAAACTAAATATATGTTTACATTTACATGTTGTATGCAGTCCACTAGTTCAAAAATATTTATAAAATTTATATCTAGAGGATAGATATATACACATATAGATAGATACACATATTTGAGACATATTTTAGAATTTTTACAAATTACAGATCTGACTGCTTTGTTGCTGCTGTCTTCAAACTCTCCCAATATGGGAAATAGCAGAAATACATTTTAATTGGATATTCATCATAGTCGCTACTGAAAGTAATGATAGCTGTGCCTTCATCTACAAGTCTAGCAGACTCGTAGAAATCTTGGTGTAAATTTAACAGATGTAATGTAATGTGTTGCTGTACAGTGAGGGATACAGGGAGTGACCTCACTGTCAGGACCGAGGTTGGAAGTCAGGTGTCCTCAGATCTGTGTGTAGGTCAGATGTTTCTCTCCCCTTTTTAAAGTCTCATTTCTTGTCTAGAGAAATAAATACCAGCCTGGCAGTAACCCATGTCAACTTCAGTTTGCCTCATTTCTGCCATAATACACAGCACATCCATGGCACAATCACATCAGCTACTTTGCGCTGGGAGGGTTTTGTCAAGCAGTTTTTTTCACTCTGACTTGAGAAAAACTCCATGGACATCACTGAGAAGTACAACATGATGAAGGTTGAGTAGTGTTGCCAGATGCCTGAAGACCTCCCACAGGGAACACATCTGGTTTTGTCTGCTTTGGAGATGAACCAGTCCAGGAGATAGCCCCGTGGACTGAGGACCACCCAGACTTCTTGGCACTATATATGCAGCTTGGGAGTGCTCCGTGGAAATCACAGCACGTTCTCATGTTGCTGATAGTCAGGAATTTAATATGCTGTGTGTTAGTAATGAAGCTGTTGCAAAATAAAAAATGTTTTGCTTATTTGAAGGTTGAATATTTGCCATCACTAACAGCAGTAAATATTTTCACCTGTAACTTCCCAACTGGCTTCCTCCTCTACTCTGACTCACTCTGTTTTGTCACACTTCAGAAATACTTAAGCCTAGAAAAGTCTTTGAAGCTATTTGTCAACTGTTTTACAAAGGCAGTTTAAAAGGTACTGTAAGACATGGTTGTGTTTTCAGCCACAGCTATCAACCCAGACATTCTGTCAGCTGGGGAAACTTTGTGGAGTTTTTCATCATAGGAAAATGTGATCAGCTTCAAAGCGTAGGAGGATGCTGTCTGGTACCAAAATGATACTAAGAATGATGTTGAAGTCTCTTCATAAATAGTCCCCATGGTTTCAAGCAAGTTTTGCCAAGTAAGAACCTAAATTCTCTATGAAAAGGCATGATAAAAGTTTTGTTCTGTATAAATGATACACTTTGTATTTCAGCGTGAAGTTTAAATGCCTGTAATTTGATTACCCAGTCTTTCATATGCAGGATTATGATCTTTCTGCTTGGAAGTTTAAAATTCAGAAATACGATGAGAGATAGAAGATCCAGTTGAAAGTTGATGCCTGAATCGTTTCTGGACAGATAAACTCATGTTTCTGCATATGCAGCAATGTTAAAATATTCCGCCCAGCTACAGTTTCACTTGTGACTGTGAGCCATGTTGGATTAAAACCATGCAAAGTTGATATTTCCAGGTCAAGGCACAGGCATGAACAAATGTGCTGTGCACACTGTGAATGAAGGATCCTGTCTAGGGCACTCTTCAGTCTTCCATTGAAGCACACAGCTTTGCTGTTCACAAGTGTAGACCAGAGCGGAAATCAGAGCAGAAAATTTTCCTAGCAGTCCCACACAATCCTCAGACACTTTGTGGGTACCACATGTGGGTACCAGCAAGCCAGAATTTGGCTCTGTGGATTTGTAAGCAGTTAGCAATAATTTCAATCTTTCTTGGGTTTTTTGAGCACTGGACTTCATCTTATGCAGCCACAGTGGCAAGAGACGGTGATGTGCAACCAGCACTGATGCTGTCATTTTACCCAGTGAGCATCTCCCAGGACAGAGAGCAAGGATTTGTGGTAAAACTTCTCTTTGAACATCTTTGAACATCAGGGATGGGGGTCATATCTCAGTTCAAGAGACAAAACCAGCCCTAATTTGAAGTAAATCTCCTAAAACACATATAATCTAGTTATGGGGCTCTCAATACCAGCTGCTTTAATAACTTGAACCCCTCCTGTTGTGCTTCATTACTTAACAATGTAGATGTAGCCTTGGAAAAATGTAAGTGTTTAATCAATGGTACTAATACAGGAAATGGTGTAATGATATAAGCAATGATAACAATTGTCTTTCAAAACAGTAGTGTTGAGTTTGGCAATGAAATAATAAAATAAAAAAAATAAAAGGAGAGCTGAACAGTTAAACAGTAAAAAGTCACTATGATAAAATGTGAGTACAGTTAATTTAAATTACCCAACACTCTATTTAACGAAATATTATAAACATATTAAAAACATCACAGTAATAGCAATAACATTATTATTATTATGCAGTATTATATTTAAACAAATTGCTTTGTTTTATTCAAATAAAAGAGGAGATACATAAATAGGTCACAAACATGAATATATCAGACTAGGTAAGAATTACCACAGCCTCATAATTGAGGTAATATATTCAGTAGAAAAGATCTAACAGGCATTTCTCTGTTGTAGAAGGTCACACAAAAAGGAAGAGGGAGAAAATGAGCACCAAATGCTGCACCAAAGCTGAGCTAGTGTAGGAATACAGAATAGAGCCAGAAAGTCTTTTCATTTGGAAAATTTTGAAACAAGATTATGAAACTGAATGGGAAAGCAAGGAGAAGGAGAGTAGGATAGAAATGAAACAAAGCATACGCAAGATGCAGCAAGACTAATCAAAGTCTTTGTCTGAAAATCCAGTGCTTTTCAAACATTATTATGTGATTCATGATCAAATTTGCTTCTAAAAAGTGAGAACAGTAGTTTTCAAAAGAAGGTACTCCTCTAGTGTCTCCAGTACAATATTCAGTACAATAACCTTTTTAGTTTAGAAGTCAAATGGAAACACTGAAAAGAGTTGGCTTGAAGCCAGCTGAGGGGCTGTTTTGGTTTTGGTTTTTCTCGTTTTCCCTTCTCACTGTTACAAAAATAAAATCAAACTTCTAGTGTCAGAGAAGCGATACAGAAAATCAAAGAACAAACATCTGATTTAATTCACTGATAATTGTAGAAAAAACCCAAAGGAAATCAAAGTCCAGTTTTAAAAGTTGTCACTGAGACTTCCTTTTTAAAAATATTCAGTGTGTTATAGATACTTCCAGAGGAACTGAGGGCCCCAGAAACAAATCCCATCTCCACCTCTTAGGCAAGGTTTTGGTAGCAGAGGGCTGACTACAGGAGTGACTTGTGCGGGAAGTTTTAGAAGCTTCCCCTGTGTCCAACAGAGCCAATACCAGCTGGCTCCAAGACAGACCCACTGCTAACTAAACCTGAGCTGATTAGCAATGGTGGTGTAGTGCCTCTGGGATAACAAATTAAAGAAGGATAAAGTTACTGCACAGAAGCAATTGCAGCCAGAGAAAAGAGGAGTAAGAATGTATGAGAAGAACAGCCGTGCAGACCCCAAGGTCAGTGAAGAATGAGGGGCAGGAGGTGCTCCAGGAGCCAGAGCAGCCCGTGGGGAAGACCATGGTAAGTTAGCTGTGCTCCTGCAGCACACAGAAGTCCATGGTGAAACATCCTCTGGGGGACTCCATATCTCTCCTTGTTTTATACAGTACAAAGGATCCGCATTTGTTTTGTATGTGGCATGATAATACAAAGCAAATATTCATTTGGTGTTACCTCACTGTAGCAATGGTTTAAGAGTGAGAGTGGCAAGTTATTTCAGGTTCCATGCTGTCTCTGTGGTTCTTTGATACTGTGATAGCTCTTATATGGAGAGAGGCTTATTTATGTTAAACTTTCATTAAATCAGGCTAGATACTGAATCACAAACTCTTGCCTTCTGAAATGCTCAGTTTAATGGATGAACTCAGCCTAAAGCATTATGAGGCATTTCTTCAATTACATTAAAATCTTCTGCTGGAACTTAGAATCACTTAGAATCAAAGAGAAAACTATGAAAATGTTGACTTTCACAGTTGCACATTTTTCAGCAAGAACATCTTGTAATCTTTGGATTGTGACGTTTTCATCACTGGGGGAAATATGGATCAGATTCGGCTACTTACAACATCAGATTAAAAAGTAGTATGAGGATATGAATAAAACAACAAAAAGGAAATTGTTTCATATTCAAGTAGAACTTTATTCAAAGTCCTGTAAACATCTTCATTTCCAAAGGTAGCTAGTTATGCTGATGTTTGATTTGACACATCAAAGCAGACTCAGGTCTTCACAGCACTGACATTCAGCAATCTGTAAAAAAGACATCTGCTATAAGGATGGATGAGACATCACATAGTGAGCCCTCCAAACCACTGGTCACTTTTAGGGAAAGGCAGTAAAAGGAAGAAGCAAAATGCATTTACTTAAGTAAATTCAGCAATATGAAAATATATACATTTTTCTTTTTCTCTCTTCTATTTCTATCTCCTGCATGTTTTCCCTTCATTTTTTACAGTTTCTATCTCTGTGTTCCTAAACTGTATTCTCCTCTTTTCTGTTTCCTTCAGGAATTTCTAACCTTCTGTATGTCTCCTCTTTCATTCCCCTTATCAGTGCTTCTTCCTTTTCCTTCACTGGTTCTTCTCCTCTGGCACTAAACACAGCGGGCTCATCTTCTCTCATCATCTCTTCCCTTTTGTCCATTTCTATAGCCTGTACCCACTCAATCTCCCTACTAGTCTCTCCTTTCTTCCCCAGATCCTTACACAGAAAAGGGTGCATGAATGGAGATGGTTTGGTGAAGGTAGGAGCTGAAGCCAGATTGCTCCCGGTTTTTCTCCCATTGTGTATCTTTCCTGCCACCTCTTCTCTCCTGATGCCTGCCTGCCCACTGCAAAACAGGCAGTATAGCTAGTGAGGAGGACACCACTTGTCTCTAGCAGCAATCCCTGAGAATGAAGGTACATCCAAATTCCCAAAGGAAAATCAACAGATCTTCAGCACCTACATTGATCTGAATAAACTGCTTTGTTTTAAAGCTCTTCTTTCTTCATGGTTCTGAGCAGGAAATGGAGATCATGATCTTTGAAAACTCTGCTTGCCTTCACTAGAAGCCTGAGGTACATGAGCTTTGAAATGATGCCAACATCTCAAAACTCTGAGTCATTCTGTAGTTGTTAGGTCTGCTCTATAACTGAAGTCTTCCTAGAAGTAAGTAACTATAAAGTAAAGGCAGCATGGCAGAAGGCTGTACTGGTTAAATATTTCTTATACCAGTAATAGCTTAATCCATGCTGCTCTTGTAACTAAGATGCCACTATCTCCTGATCTCACAAGATCAAGACAGGAAGAAAGATTTATAGAATAGTCATAGAAATAGTCATGTGTTTTTAAACCTATATTTTTAAACCACTATCCCCCAAGAATGTGGGAAAGAGCTTCATGTAATGGCAAAATATGCTGAGTTCATATATTCTGCAAGCTCATGGCACTAAAAATATTCCTCTTAAAAAGCAAACAAACTCTGTTTCCTTAGGGTTTAAAGAGAGTTAGATTAGGAGAGAATGTGGGCATACACTAAGCTAAAATCTATAAAGAACAGGTCTGCTCCACAAAAGCCGCACTCTACAGACTGTAAAGAGAGAAACATTTCCCAGAGCACCAGTTGACCATTGCAGGCAAATACTAAAATGCCTAAATGAGTATCTAGATCAAGCTCTTTTCAGGAGGTATGCTGGAGGAGTGCTTTTCCAAACAACTGAATTTCTTAAAGTTGGATGCTAAGAATAGTAAGGTTCATAATGAACATGAAACCAACACTCACCATCTATCAGTAGGAACCAAGTGATTATTCCACAAAATCGATGTGGAACCTTTACAAAAGGCTTCAGAATATGAAATAAGGTGATTCAACACAGCAGTCCTGAACAGATTTCTTCTGCAAAGATTTCAAAGTCTGTTGCCTACTTACTAAAGGAAGAGATGGCTTAGCTCTGCAGAAAGATGCCCTGCAACTTCAGAGTGAGGTGTTATAGTGAAAGTTTCTTATTACTGATTCTTACTTTTCATTCTTGCATGTCTTGAGTAGAATTGAGGTTGTAAAAGTAAATCGCTGCTGTTCTGTGACACTGGTTTCAGGCTTCTAATGGAGAAATTATTCTTCACATTCCAAACTCCTTCCAGAGCCACTGTTAACAATTTGGCAAAATAATAGCTTTATAACTGATTACTTCAGCTGTTCTAGAATTAATATAAAACTACACAATAATATTCTTCCATAGTTAATGAAAAGAGATTGACATCTTCAGAGAGAAATCCAGATTGCTAAAGGTACACAACGCTCTCTATTGTTTATAGAAGCTCTTAGGACTACTCAAGCACCTAACTGAAGCAGGATACAGCTTGTCTATAATAAATAAGAAATAGCAGTAATACCACTGATGCAGTCAGCATCCTTTTTCGGTCATACTGGAATACCAAATGCCCTCATAAAAAAATAGAAAACAACAACACCCACCCCCCCAAAAAACCAACCCAAACCAAAACTAACCAAACAAACAAAAAACAAAAGCCATCACCACCAGAACAAAATTAAAAGCCAATTTATTTTATGGAAAGGTTACAATTTACTGGCCATCTAATTTATTTTAAACAATACACTTTAGTAGTCTAAACTGTGTAAATCAGTAACCATCCAACGAGACAACTGTTGTCTATCAGAGCCCAGGCCACTTAGTAAGCATCTCTAATTGTCCAAACAGCTGAAAAAGGAATTCAGTACTCACTGAATAATCTGTACACCAGCATCTATATTTATCATATTTATCATTTATCATTGTTATGCTATACCTATAACATTCTGCTGTACATAGCATTTCTGTACTGAGCTTGCTATAGATCCATATTATACAGTCCTGTAACAAATACTTGAGTAGTGTTTCTCTATTATCTTTAGTACTTTAAGCCTTTGTAACATACAAAGGACTTTTAGGACACTGCTCAAAAGTCATGAGAACATATAAGGTAGAATCCATTTATTCAACCAGACTGAAATATTCCAGACAATTTTCATCCATTGGCAGATGGATGCAGAAAAAATAGTTGTGTTCAGCTCTTAGTAACATTAGGCACATGAGCAGATTGAGCAGACCAGTGTTAACATCTGCAACTCAGCTCTGTGTTCTGACCCCTTTTCAGTCAACAGGAAAAGAACAGTCACTTTTAGAACATGACATATGCAGTAACAGGTGTCTAGGACAAGTCAAAAGAATGTCCAAAGTGCCTTTTTCCTCTGCTTACTACACACAGAGGCTACCTAAATCAGTCATTTGCTGTTATTCCTTACAGAGCCTAATCACAGTAGTAAGAATTATAGGCTCAAATGGTCTTTACATCTGCTGGGTACTGATTACATCACCTAATTTACGTACATTTTTTTTTCTTTGAATCCAACTGTTTTAAATTAATTTTGAGTGAGTTTAGAAATGGGTCTCAATCCTATACAAGAGAAACAGTATTCTAATAACTACAGCATTTCTTCCAAAGAAAAAGGTAACAAAACCTACCAACTGCTTGGCAATTGTTTCTGGTTTATTAAACTGATATATCATATGGAATTATCTGTATTCTCTCTGATCTCATAATTTCTGACCAAAAAAGAGAAAAAAGAAATAAAGACTGTATGCAATTCTGCTGTTTCTAAATGTTCTGCATGCTATTACATAAATGTTCTGTAATTTTGCCACAGTTCCTCAAAACAATCACTTGTCCTGAAAAACACTTGCCATTTGCTGATAAAGAGGATTACCTTCAGCTGGATGTTTAACATTGCATTCTTCTTCCTGAAAATGAAAGTGCTCTTCCAGTATTTCTTTAACTCTCCTAGGTGGCTCAACATACACACATTTCTGCCCTGTTAGTAAAATACATTACAAAACAGCCAGTTATTATAACTCCCCTGAATGCTGATGTACTTTGCTGAATGCAATTGTCAAGTTATGCTACTGTGCATTCATCTTCAATACACAGTGAACCAAATCATTTACAAATATATGATAGTGTTCAGCCAGGCCCTACTCCCCAACGCTGAGCAATTCCTCAGGATAGGAGGATGGTACAGGACAGGACCCTGGTGAGTACAGCCAGACAGGGTGTGCTGGTAGCCAAAGCCACCCCAGGGCCACTCCGGGAGACGGCCACCGTGCCTCCCCATGACAGACATCCCAAGGCAGGGCCGTAGATGGAGAGGCATCCAAGAAGATGTCCTCACTGCAGGAAGTCTCCAGGGAGCTGAAGAGGGATGCGGACGCCCCATGGCACCATGGCCAGCACCTGCTGCGGTGCTAGGGGACATCAGTGAGGAGCCGCGGGGAGCGGCTGGGCTCCCGAGGGGACACCGCGGGGTGCACCCGGGCTGGGGCAGGGGGGCCGGGGACCGGGAACGGCCGTGCTCACGGGGCTGCTCGCCGCGGGCGTCGCTGCCCGGATCCCCGGCCGCNCCTCGGCCGCTGCCGGCGCCCGAGGCACGGAGGCGGCCCCCGGGGAAGGCTGCGGCCAGCCGCCAGCACCAGGGACAGCCGGCCCTGGCCGCCGCCTGGGGCACGGGGTGGGGGGCAGCTCTGGGCGTCATTAACAGCTACTCCTTTGTGCCACTCGGCATGGCCACGGGAGCGGGGCACGCACATCACAAACTCTGTACCACTGTGGGCTGTCACCACAGGCCTGCCCTACGGGAGGGTGCCACGTCATCCTTGCCCGAGGCAATGCCGGGCTGAGGGGAAGAACAGGAGTCCAGTTTAACTGATGGATATCTACTGATACTCCAAAGTATTAGTTTGGTCATACAACGAGGCATCTTCAGACACTGCTTATTGGACTGAAATGGCCTTATAATCCACGTCTCTATTATTCCTTGATGCATTTCAAGGTATATTCATCTTATTCCACAGATGTCCTGAAACCAAACTTTGAAAAATAATAAGCATTAAAATAATGTTACAACATTCATAGTTCAGAAGCTGGCCTTTCATTTTCCAACAGAAAGTGCTGAACATTACACACTGCTTATAAAAGGTGGGCGACCAAGCCACCCTGCACAGTAGCTTGATCAGAGCTCAAATGTAGCTCAAATGTAGGCCAACATACCCCAACTCTGCTGCTACTGCTACAGTTGTGCTGCATTTGTGTTAGTGGAAGGAGCTTGGGATCACTCAGTAAGGCATCTGCATGGGACAGTGTTTACTACAGCTCTCATAGTGACAGTACTTCAGCACTTACATTCAATTTTCAGTTCAATTCATTTAACAGAGAAGCAGCTTTCTCCACTTCTGAATTACAGACGGTAAAATTGAAGCTGAAAATCATACTGCATGCCCTTACCATGGGGAAATTTTAGTGTACTAACTCAAAAGTGCAAGAAAAATACTAAATTACCTCCAACTAAATCAGACACAACAGTATGCTGGCTGTTTAACCCCACATGGTTGTGGCTCATTTTTTCCAACTAATGCCACATTCTTGACATTAAGTCTTTATGCAACTTAATTGCAGGGAAAAGTAAACAGGATCATGATAGAAAATCACTTCCTTGAAAAGCACCAGGAAAAAACAAACCAAAACTGATTTCTTATCCTTTGAATAACGTGTTTGATTTATGAACAGGCAACTGCATTGATAAATGGGCTTTCAATTAAAAATATGACAAAATACTTTGGGTTAAATATTTTATTTTATAATAAGCCTTACATCAGGTTCATTTAACATTTTGTGCATCACCCAAATAAGTTACATTCATTCTGAGCTTTCATGCAGTTTAAAAAAAGTTAGAATTTCTCAAAAAATAACTTTCAAGTGAGCTGTAATAAAGTCTGCAAAACCAAGCCAGAATTTTTTCACATCAAGTAAATATTCCAGTTTTCCTTCCTGCTTTGACACTACAGACAACTTATAAAGGCCTCTCCAAACCTGCACTTATAAAATAGAAACTCACAGAAATTACTGAGACTTTCTGACTACCTTGACTAACAGCAGTAACACTTCAAAGTACAAGCGTGACCACTGAACTGCGCTGCAGGAGGTGACATTTTGCCTGAGGAGAATACTGAAATATCTTACATTAAAACCTCGTTGCAAAGAGACAGACCACCACCGATGGGCATGCAGAACACTAACAAGAAAGAGGCAGAAAACCTCACATTCACAAGCTTTTATGGGGACACAGCATTTATGCAGTCTTCTACTATTTCAAAAAGGTAGTGATATATATCAGTCCTCCTTGCAATGTCAAGGGCAGTTTCATCCAAGTTGTTTTTCAAGTCTGGCTTCACATAGCGATTCATCAGCAGGAGCTCAAGGGTCTCCCTGCTGTTTTTGTTTCCTGCAGCAATGTGCAGGGGTGTCAGCAGACCGTTTGTCTGCGCGTTGATGTCTGCACCCTGCTGAAGCAGGAACGCGGCCACTCTGGTGTTGTTCCACTTGCAGGCGCTGTGCAGGGGCGTCCAGCCGTCCACGGTCTGCGCGTGAACGTCGGCCCCTTGGGCCACCAACTCGTGGGCAACATCCAAGTGCCCGCTGTAGGCAGCCCGATGGAGAGGAGTGTATTGATCTTCATCACGAGCGTTCACTGGAGCCAGCTTTTCCGTCAGGAGCCTCTTCACAGTACTCAGCTGTTTAAAGAAAACAGGGAACTTCACGTGATTCTATGAAACAAGATGTATGGCTTTGGTGGTCCTGAAGTTTAATGGAAAAGCAATTTCTGGCAGTGTCGGAAGCACTTATAACATCTCAGACACATCCTCTCCACCCCAGTAAAAGGCTGATTTGCCACGAAGAGCCTAGCATGCTTTCAGTTTATAGAAGTTAAAGAAAGTGCTGATACTTGAACTTTGAACTGGAATCAAAATTTGTTCCAAAAGCCAATGGATCCAGAGATGTTTTAGTGTGTATGGGCTACAAAGGAGGATGGTTTACATACAGTAGCTTGCAAAACCAGATCAAAACAGCTCAGAGAAATAAAGAAAAGTATAGGTGTGGTATGTAACTTGGTGATTCCTGTCATTCTAAACAAACCATAGAAATATAGTGATTTCATTATTTGGTTTTAAATCCTTTTGCTGTAAGTTACTGACTTTTACTATTATGTATTTTTATCACTATGTAATTGCCTTAGAAAATGATTGTAAATTGCACCCACTTCTGTGATGGGCAAGACTGCGACTTGTACGAACATGTGAAGACTTGCCACTGCCTGCTTGCTACAGGTATAAGGTAGTCAGCATGCCCGAGCTTTGCCCAGACCTGGTAAAGACTTGTGGTTACTGCTGTTTCTTAATGTAGCCAACCTGTTAGAGCTTGTTCAGACTTGGACCCCAGCACAGCAAGCATGCTGCAGCCCCCTGAGAAGCTGCCTATAAAAGAAGCAGAGACCAAGAGAAGCTCAGACATGTTGGTGGAGTGGAGATTCCCCACGTCCCCAGCGCTGTTTGCTTGCCTTTTATTGCCTAAAATTCTACAATAAATTTCAAGCTTATCATTTTAGCTTTCCAATTATTGAATATTTATAACATAGGTAAATTTTTGTTTGTGGATGAAACTACAGATGTGCGCTCAAAATAACATTCTTGTAAATTATATATATGAACACATCAAGTGCCTTACCCGATTGTTTTCAGCTGCCCAGAGTAGCAACTTCTCTGGATTTTTTTCCATTTTCTTTTCTTGCATTTCGTACCATTCTTCCGTTCTTTCTTGCTCATCATCATCATCATCAGACTGTCCTGACCAACAGCTCTGCGTTCCTACAGGAATCAAATGCCTGTGCGTCTCCAGCAGTTCAAGTTGGTTAAAATGCTCTGTGAAGTCTTCAAACAGTTCGCTGTCATCATCGTCTTCATCAGCTTGCTTGTCTTTATTCATTTTCAGTCAGCATCTGTGAGCAGCAGATGTACAACAGTATTTATGCTAACTGTAGCTGTTATCGGTGCACTAACTGTCAATAAAACTATCTGATGGATGATGCGGATGTCAACAAACAGCAAAACTCAAGGGAAAACTCAGTGATCCTCCGCGAACCCGGGCTTTGCCAGCTCTGCCAGAACGCACAGATAATATCCACACTAGAAAAGCACCGTGTTGCCCTGATCTCCGAACGGCACCACCTTCAGACTGCAGTGCAACACTGCGCGGGGGTTTGCTGAGTGCACTCGAAACGCTGCTCACTTTACTAACAAAGGGTCTGCAGAGCAGCCCGGCCTTTGGGGCAGAGTCTCTGCTCCGCCCCAANTTCCGGGCCGCGCGGCCGCCGGACGTGACGGAACGGGCCGGGCCGGACCGGGCCGGGCTGGGCTAGGGGCGGTGCTCGGCCCGAGCGGTGGCGGGAGCGGGAGATGGAGCGGGGTCAGTGATCGTCCAGTGGGATCGCACCTCACTGTGCCCCCTGCCCTGGCCCAGCGCCTGCTTTGGTCTCTTGCGCTTCGCGTACCGTCTGTGAAGAGAGAAGCTGACTCCCTGAGCTGTCTGCGCTGTGCCAGAGCCTTCCCGTGAGGAACCTCGGCACGAGGATGAGCACCATCAACTCACAGTAAGCTCCCGTCGTCTGCGGCTCCCTGCAGTCCTGACACATCAGGCAGCAAGTGTTTTGTACGTCTGGGACGAGTTAAGAAGAGCTGGGATCATCAGTTGTATTTTCCCTCTGGTCCTTATGATCACCGTGCTTGCCTTCATGCACTTATAGATTACCAGTGCAAAGAGAGAATTAGACTGTTCAACAAGTATTTTTAAAAACAAAAAACATACAAAGGGTTCTTTAGTCTTTAATTAGATGCTTCAGAGGGGTGCTTGCAGCCCTTTACTGGAGCAGAATGACTGGGATGAACAAATCTTCCAACTGGCTGGTTTCGTGATGTGCTGTTTGCAATACAAGTAGTGAAGTATTTTGAGACTCTTACAGGGCCGATACTTGGTAGAGTNAAAACTCAAGGGAAAACTCAGTGATCCTCCGCGAACCCGGGCTTTGCCAGCTCTGCCAGAACGCACAGATAATATCCACACTAGAAAAGCACCGTGTTGCCCTGATCTCCGAACGGCACCACCTTCAGACTGCAGTGCAACACTGCGCGGGGGTTTGCTGAGTGCACTCGAAACGCTGCTCACTTTACTAACAAAGGGTCTGCAGAGCAGCCCGGCCTTTGGGGCAGAGTCTCTGCTCCGCCCCAACGGCCCGGCCCGGCCCGGCCCGCAGCACCGGCACCGCTCCCATCCGCGGGGCCCACATCACCCCGGGCAGGCCCCACCGCCCCGCAAGACGCCGACCGATCCACGCCCGCCCCGCGGGTCTCCCATCCGCCCCGCCCCGCTCGGCCCCACTCCGGTACCTGAGGTCCCAGCGCTGCCGGGAGCTCCGGGCGGGGCGCGGCANATGCTTCAGAGGGGTGCTTGCAGCCCTTTACTGGAGCAGAATGACTGGGATGAACAAATCTTCCAACTGGCTGGTTTCGTGATGTGCTGTTTGCAATACAAGTAGTGAAGTATTTTGAGACTCTTACAGGGCCGATACTTGGTAGAGTTTTATGGCAAATCTCCGTGTCTCATGACTTTGGACAGATAAGCTTACCTTAGTAAAGACTGTGTAGAAATTCCCTATGTGTATTGCTCTCTGACACAAGTTTTCCTGTCTTATTCAGAGATGATGAAGATACCTTTAAAATACTCGTTGCTACTGATATTCATCTTGGCTATTTGGAGAAGGATCCAGTGCGTGGAAGTGATACATTTGTAACTTTTAATGAAATTCTGGACCACGCTAGAAAAAATGAAGTAAGTGCTACTTTTTGGAGAGGGAAGGACTGAGGCTGTTAAAAATATGGTCCCATCTGCCAGAAGCTGTAAAGCTTAGTCCTGGTACAGTCTCTAGTAATACCAAATCAAATGACGTAACTATTTGTTGCATTCAGTTTCATTTCTGATTTAGTGAAAGGAGTGCCTGTTTCTTTGTGAGAGCATTCTTACTGAATGATGCAGTAATCACGCAAGTAATGAATCAAGTAAGTAATCATGCACTAGCCGTGTTTTTGGATTACCTGCACCAGTTTCAGTAGTATCTAGAGAGGGTTTGTCACTGCAAGGAGGAAAAATAATTGAGGAGAGTGAGAGTAGTGATACACGGTCTTCTGACAAATCAGTAGAAATTTGTTAGAAGCTTTTGAAGTGTTGTGCAGTGCTGAGTCACTGAAGTGATCAGTTCTGGTGCTGAGCAGCTCCGGTGCCTGCACAATTGTCAGCAGAATCCTGTATTGGGGTGGACAGAGGGGCTTCCTGAACTGGGGCAAGGTCAGGGGAGCCGACAGCCACCAGGAGCCCGCAGCGGCTGATGGGACCTGGGTGGAGTCAGGAGCAGTGGCAGCCAAGAACCCCCCTACACCTGTAAAAGAAGCTCCTGGAGAGTGGCAGCAAGCAGGAGCACCTCCAGCATGGCAAACAGACGTGCCGTGGCATGACTTTTTGTGCAGGAATAGCACTTGAGCCCTGCCAGCTCCACCAGGGAACAGTGGTGTCTGTCTGGCAGAAAGCCATGGCCTTTCTCTGAATCCACCAGACCTGCCCAGACAGAAGTACCAGTCCAAACACAGCTCCAGTTGAGGGGTATCAGGGAGTGTGTATGAGAGAGACAGAGACTACTGGAATCACACCCTGCTTTCCATAGGGTAGGCCCGACAGGCAGACAGGACACATGATCCATGAGATTCCCTATTCTCACTCTCTCTGGATGAACTCACTGAATTAAGGGACAGGGGGCAATGGCAACAAGTTCCTGCCCAGCACAGCAGGTGCATCTCCTCTGTGACTGCCCCGCATCCCCACATACCCTGGCATAACAGGTGTGAGGCTCTGCAAGTGGAACTGAACAAAGACAGTGGTTCATCTAGCCTAGAGGTGTTGCTGAGGTTGTTGCCTGTGCCCAATATCAAAACTCCTTCCGTGAAGAAAAAAGGTGGGTTGTTATAGGAGACCCCTTTCTGATGAGAACAAAAGGCCCAGTATGCAGACTGGCTCCACTTCTTAGGGAAGGCTGCTGCACTCCTGGGGCCTGAGTTGGTTGACAGCAGCTGAACATGATCCAGGGTGTGCCCAGGTGGCCAAGAAGGCCAGTGGCATCCTGGCCTGTATCAGCAATGGTGTGGCCAGCAGGACCAGTGCAGAGATTGTCCCCCTGTACTGGGCACTGGTGAGGCCTCACCTCAAGTGCTGTGTCCAGTTCTGGGCCCCTCACTATGAGGAGGACATTGAGGGGCTGGAGCGTGTCCAGAGAAGGGCAGCGGAGCTGGGGAAGGGTCTGGAGCACAAAGCTGATGCGGAGTGGCTGAGGGAGCTGGGGGTGTTTAGCCTGGAGAAAAGGAGGCTCAGAGGAGACCTTATTGCTCTCTACAACTGTCTGAAAGGAGGGTGTAGTGAGGTGGGAGTTGATCTCTTCTCCCAAGCAACAAGAGATTGGACTACAGCAAATGGCCTGAAGTTGCACCAGAAGAGATTTAGACTGGATATTAGAAAATATTTCTTCCCTGAAAAGGTTGTCAAGCACTGGAACAGGCTTCCCAGGAGAGTGGTGGAGTTGCCATCCCTGGAGGTATTTAAAAGATTAATGGATGTGGCACTTAGGGACGTGGTTTCATGTTGGACTCGGCAGTGCTGGGTTAACACTTGGGCTTGATGATCTTAGAGTTCCAACCTAAACGATTCTGATTCAATTTTTAAGGACTGGATATTTATCAGTCAGATTCTTTGTAATTTTGATGAGGTTTTTTCCTAATGCTTTACCAAGAGCTAAATATATTCAATGTATGCAGAAACTGCAGCTAGTACCTTCTCAAAATAATGTGGTGATAGCTACTGGTTTCTTTGCACTAGGTAGTGCAGCAGTGAGAAAATAATGTAGCTTTCCATGCCTGTCAAAAAATGTTCAGGAGCCAATTTGGAGACCTTTATTGCAATAGAGACTAATCCTTTTTTTTTACCAGTATCAGTTGTTTTCTCCTATTGCTCTTCATAAATGGGTATTTTGGGGTCTTTTGATTTTGTTTTAATTAATAATTTCATTGTTTTTTTTTCATAAGGAAGTTAAATATTGTTTCTCTTACGACTAACTCCTTTTACGTAGAAGTATACTTCCTCATATTTGAGGAAGTATGTGGAACTCCCTAGAAAAAATAATTTAAACAATTTTCTTGGAAGTCTTTCAAGGTAACACAAAATGTTGTAGTAAAATAATAAAGCTTTTTGTTACGTACAGGTGGACTTTGTTTTATTAGGTGGGGACCTTTTTCACGACAACAAACCCTCCAGAAAAACAGTACACTCTTGTTTGGAGTCACTAAGAAAATACTGCATGGGTGACCGTCCTGTTCAGTTTGAAATTTTGAGTGATCAGGCAGTTAATTTTCATAACAGCAAGTAAGTATGTTACTATACATTATCATGTAAGGCTTGGTTTGTGTATTGCGTGAGTATGTTGGGATTTTTATTTTATATCCTCCATGACTGGAACCTGGAATTTTTAGGCCTGTCTGTGTGGGAGGGTTTACAGGATAACTTCAGCTGTCATCTAGCTCTGTAAAGGAATGCGTACAATATTTTGAGAAACTTCTGAATGTGCTGTGAGTCTTGACATATTTATGTAATGTATAGTTCCAGTTTTGCAAGTACAATGCAAGTAAACCAATTCACATGAGTCGTTCTGGTGAAATCAGCAGAGTTTTCCTTGTGTGTAAGCAAAGATTGCACAGCCTAATCCACTACTACTACTACTACACAATTTTTTGTGCAATTCTTTTCATGGCTTGTTCTAAAAAAATAGATTTCTTTTGCTACCCTATTCCCCATGGGAAGTGCCATTTCAGACCATGAGTGAGAATCTTCTTATGCTTAAGCTTAAGCTTAGGCTTATTCATAATCACTTCATTCTGATTTGTACCACATGTATTTGTGAGGAAGTTAATTTGAATAGAATATTGAGAATCATACACAAATTTGCAGATATAGTTTAACTTATTTTCCTCTTTTTGTTCAGGTTTCCTTGGGTGAATTATCAGGATGAAAATCTCAACATTTCTATTCCAGTTTTTAGTATTCATGGCAATCACGATGATCCCACAGGGGTAATTTTTATCACAATTGTAGCATTACAAAGCTATAGAAACTTGTATAGATATACAGTTCTGGGAGATAACACTGATTTTAGTCAGTTGCTCCACTCTTTGTGTAAATATTTTGTGTATATTTAGGAATTCTATTAATAAGGGACAACAGGTTAAGTGTAAGTGTGACATTAAAAAGCAAATGGAAATAAGAGATCCATATGAACTGTGTTTAATTTCTTAATTTATGTACATTTCTGTCATTGAGAACAGAATAACTTTTCATGCCAAGAAGTGGCAGTCTTTCAGAAAGTTTCTAAAACATTCTGTCTGTAGAGACTGAAAGCTTTTTTCTTAAAGAAGGAGAATTTTGATATTTTGGTTTGTGCGTATGTAATTGATACACATCATGCATTTGCAAGGAGGATAATCTAATAATAGTGAAATGGTAACTTAAAAACAAGCTACTCAAAGTAAGCAGGAAAAGGATGTTTAGAAAGCATTAAAATACATGCGTTGAATTAATAATTTTGCATTTTATATCAAATAGCAGTGTATTACAGAGATGAGTGTTTTAGCAGCAGTTCAACTTTGAACTTATTATAAGGTAGTTACCTTAACCAGACCATTTTTATAGTAGTTTAGAGACTGGCTGGTTTGAATAGTTTTTTGTGGTTTTGTTATTCTGAATGATTTCATGTTTAATTTCATATTGTTCAAATGAAGTATGACTTGTAAGGAAAAGGGATTTGCTTCTGTACTCTAGAGTACTAGCAAAACCCCTAATATATGCTGTGGGGCTTTTCAGCTGTAGAAGTTACTTAAGGAAATGTATTCTCTCTTACTTTTGAGACTTTCATTTAGCCATGAAACACTTCATGTTCTATTCAAAGTTTTGTATTTGTTTCTTAATATTTGTTGTAGGCAGATGCACTGTGTGCATTGGATATTTTAAGCTGTGCAGGACTGCTGAATCACTTTGGACGTTCAACTTCCGTGGAGAAAATAGATATTAGTCCCATTTTATTGCGTAAAGGTAGAACAAAAATTGCTCTGTATGGCTTGGGTAAGTATTTGTCTGCCAGACTGTAACTAGACTGTTCATGTATTACTGAAATTTAATAGGTCTAAATAAAGTTGGAACAAACGTTTAAGGCTGCAACAAACATGAAGGTCTACGTGATTCTAAATTAAAGCATATCAATTCTGTGACAGTGTCAGGTTTTTCCTTCTGCTTTGTGTCACTGGCTGACAGGGATGTTTTTGCTCATTTAGATAAATCTTCCTAAACTTGATTTTTGTACTTTTATTGGTGTTTAATGAACCCTGCTTAAGTTAACCCTGCTTAGTGCTGGTGTATCAAGTCAGAGCAATCACACTCTTAAATTCTCTCTGTTGTGTATTAAGCTTATTTCATTCAACTTAGGCAAAACTTAAACACCCTATGTTTATGTGCCATTTTGGTTATATTTAAAAACATAAGCTGTCTGAGCAGAAATCTAATGTCTTACATGTCTGTCTGGAGTGGTTCGTAAGTAACATTGGCCATGGATAATCTCAGTTTCTTTAAAGAAACTTAAGAGTTTCATACTTTAAAGTGGTTCTGTAATAGGTTTTCAACTTCAGGTTTGTTCCTTTGTATTTTCTCTACTGAATTCCCCTCTACCCTCACTTCATACTTAGAATGGTTATTTTTGACTGCTTTCTGTCTAGAGCAGTTAACTATTAAGGTCTTACTTTTTCACCCTTATTTTTGTCCAGTCATGAGAGCTTAAACACTTAATTCCAAGCAACTTTTATAGCTCTAAATTAAGTCCTAGCTGGTCATGATTTTGTGTGTCTAATGAGATACTTCGAAAGCTTGCTAGATGTTTGAAAGGTTGGTAGTTAGTGGAATGTTCTAATATCAAAATATAAAAGTTTTCAATACCGAAGTTGTTGCTGGGAAATGCAACAACTTTCTAAAGCACCAGTGTTGCTGCATGAAGATGTTCATGACGTGTTTCTTTGCGTTTGTGCCAGAATTATTTATACCTTTTTGACTTTCTCTGATTCAGAGAGCATTTGTTCTTATACAATATACGGACACTCCATATGGGGTTTATTGATATCTATCATGAGCCTGGCTAAGGATAGTTTGAGATTTTTTTTTTCCTAGTTAAAAACATCAAGGAAATAAGCGGTGACTTCCAGGGATGGGACATGCACAGCTTTCTTGGGCAAGCTGTTCCAGTGCCTCACTACCCTTACAGTAAAGAACTTCATTGTAATATCCAACCTAGATCTTTCAGTTTAAAGCCATTCCCCTATCCTATCATGCTTTCCCTTCTGAAAAGCCCCTCTCCAGCTTTCTTGTAAGCCCACTTTGGGTACTGGAAGGCTGCTATATTTTTGTTCCTCATGCTTCTTTAATAGAGTTGCTACTAAAAATGCTATGAAATACAGACTTGTTTACCACACTAATTTTTTTGTTTGGGTTTTTGTTTTGTTTTGGTTTTGTTTGTCCACTTCAGGAGCAATTCCAGATGAGAGGTTGTATCGTATGTTTGTCAATAAGCAAGTAACCATGCTGAGACCAAAAGAAGATGAAGATAGTTGGTTTAACTTGTTTGTGATTCATCAAAATAGGTAACAGTACTGAATGAATTACAGCAACTTACTGTGTTACTTCATTAAACTGCCTGGAAAAGGATAGGTGAGCAAGCCAGCTGTGTTAGTTCATGCTTCTTGTGAGTAGCTGGTTTCTTAAATTTTTTACAAGTGAAAACAGCTTTTTACAGCAACAGTTGGAGAAGAATTGTAAAGGAAAAGGTTTGAAATAAATGAGTTAAGGGAGTTGGGAGATCTCTTCCTAAACTTCTATAGTTAGAGGTTGTGGAGGGTTTGTACTGTAATATGCATATAATTAAGTCCTTTCTGCTTGTTAGAGCTGGGAGAACACCAAACCTCATATTGTATTTTCTATACTTGTTTGAACCATAGTTCAGCAAGTACCCTATGTTCCCTTGCACTGTTGTGCTTTACAGATAGGTAATGTGTTCTATCTGCCTACAGGCTTTTCCCAGCAGTGGTAGTAGGAACAGGCAGAGTTCTTTTCCAAATACTTTTTTCTGCTTTTCCTGAAGAAGAGGGCAATCCTCATGCTCAAATAATGGTGAGGCAGACATAAACAAACAGAGCTCGTATTACCCTGTGTGCTCATTTCTGTCCTGTAGACTGAAGGAACTCACTCCCCCATCTCCCTTGTCATCCAGAAGAGGATTGGGGATGGCATGTCCCATGTCTGTTTAATTCAGTTGGTTTTACCCCCCCATTTAAAAACAAAAAACAACCAAAACTGATTGCCATGACATGCTATAAAAGCATTCACACAGAAAAAAAACAAAAGTCTTACAAGCCAAGTAAGAAGAAAAGGGAAATCCAAATAAAAGGAGGGGAGCAGAAAACAGTGAGCTACGTAAAAAAGTGAGCTATGTAAGTTGCCCTTTTGTTTAACCAAACACTAAACAGCTGTGTAAGGAATAAATGTGAAGAAGAGCTTACATGTGTGTCTGATATTATTGCTGGAGTTCCTGTATAATTTTAAATCACACTCATGTTTTTCTCCTCCTTCACTCTCCTCTTGCCCATCCACTATTCTTCTCTTCTCTTGAACAGGAGCAAACATGGAGCTACCAACTACATTCCAGAGCAGTTTTTAGATGACTTTATTAATCTTGTTGTGTGGGGTCATGAACATGAGTGCAAAATAGCTCCATTCCAAAATGAACAGCAACGTTTCTATGTTTCTCAGCCAGGAAGTTCAGTGGTGACATCTCTGTCCCCCGGAGAAGCCGTGAAGAAGTGTGTGAGCTTTTCTTTTTGTTTTTGCTTATCCCTTTTCTTACATGTCTCAGGTGTTCTGTTGAGAACAGAAAAATACTTGTATACACTATGAAAAACTTGTATTACCGTGTGGATTAGCTTCAGAGTGTGACATAATAAGCAAAGTAGATGGAATGAGTACCTGGTATAACTTTTGCTTTGCTTACAATTTAATCTAACATTTGAAGCAAATGGAACTAAGAGGAGTTACATACTGATAAATTGGAATACAAGGAGCTGAGTGCAGGTGCTTGTATATGGAACAAGCACAATCTAAATATAGTAAAATGGAAGTTTTGCAAGGCCAACCCTGAAGTACAAATCCTCCTACAGCTTTTGAAATTTTGTCCCTGAAAAGTAAACATGAATTTGAAAACAAATCTTTATACCATAGTCCTCTTAAGTTTATCTTCTAGTAAAAGATAAACCTTTCTCCTTCTAGACACATTGGTTTGCTGCATATTAAAGGGAAAAAAATGAAAATGGAGAAGATTGCTCTAGAGACAGTGCGAACTTTCCATATAGAGGATGTTGTTCTAGCTGATCATCCAGATCTTTTTAATCCTGACAATCCTAATGTTACTCAGGCAATACAGGCATTCTGCATGGAAAAGGTAACTCGTGATGCTAACAGTTTATGGATAACAGTGTATGGACAGGGGATGGGATCTGTGTCTGGTTTTGAGACTGGAAGATGAGAAATCTTGTGTCTTGCCCCATATTAAAACAAACTTAGTGTTTCCATAGGAAGCTAATTCCATGACATTCACTCTGTAGCCTTGGCTTCCAGATTCCTTGATTGGGATGACCTGTTAAAGTAGGTTGGAACTGCTTTTTGGGTGTCCATATCATCTTTGTACAAAAGCTTGTACCTAACAGTGGGGCAGTGTTGGATGTGCACTTTGGAACCAGCATAAATACATTGACCTAAACCCTGAGAGCTCAGCCATGCAGTCTGAAGTGGCAGAAGTAACTAAGCAAGTTTATTAATTGCTGAGTTCTTAGGTTTATATGGCTCTTTCTGCTTTTCCCTGGAACTAGAAATTTAGCAAAGCACAGTGGCTATAAAATATGAGCTATCAGTGGTGTAGATACTGCTGGACTACACTGTATCTGAAGGATAAGCCTTTCATTGTCACATTTTTCTCAGTCATTCTTCATGGCTTTTGGCTGCATACTGGTACATATGTGTCCAGGAATGAGAGCACATGATATCATGGGGTTTTTTGATAGCTCCCCTTGCAACTGAGTGTATTTTAAGTTATACTTGAAATGTTCAGGCATCTGTAAGAGAACAAAGTGGAACTGAATTTATAATTCTCCTTCACAGGTGGAATTGATGCTGGACACTGCAGAAAGAGAACGCTTGGGAAATCCCCGCCAGCCAGAGAAGCCTATCATAAGATTAAGAGTAAGAAATTGTTCAGCCTGGATTGCTTTGTTTTTAAAGGTCACTGTGAAAAGTTTCAAAGCAAAGTCATGCTTTTTGTGTAAACACTTAATACATACATTTTTTTGCTGTGTATAGGCAAACATAAATCACCTACCATACTTCTGTTTACCTGTGTAACCAGTACTCTAAGGTAAAGGATGAGATTGGTCATAAATGTTTTTCACTGCTGTTCTGAGTAAGGGCATTAAAAGTGGCTATTTACTGTGAAGTTTTTTTAAGTCATATTTTCCTGTGTACATTCCTAACCCAATCGGGAACTGTTGTGAAGGCTAGTAAATGAAACAAATTAAGAAAAAGTTATAAATATGAGCTGTTATTAGCTATTCTGTTAATGTTATTATTAGCTGTTATTAGCCATTAACTATTCTACATAGTAAGGCATTAATTTTAGGTTTACTTATTTCTTACTATTAATTTTTTCCTTTGAAGCATAACAAATCTGTTTTGAATTGTGTGGCTTTTCCACTTCTGTTTGTTTCATATTTAAATTTGTTCTTTCCTCGCCTAGGTTGATTATGCAGGTGGCTTTGAACCATTCAATGTCCATCGTTTCAGCCAGAAGTACATGCATAGGGTGGCTAACCCAAAAGACATCATACACTTTTTCAGGCGTCGTGAACAAAAAGAGAAAAAAGGTGATTATGAAAGGAGGAATCATTGGCTTGCTTTTGTTTTCATTCATCTGTCTGTATTTTGTTGCCCAGCACTTACAAAGGCTTGGTGTCTACCATCTAATGTGTTATAGGAGGAGTAAAAATGCATTGTCTTATTTAAGTGTATATATTGCACAATTATTTCTTATCTGTTTCTGTGTTTGTCCAAAATTCTGATATTCAGCGCAGCATCTTCTGACAGTTATTCTTAAGCAGTTTAATTTCCTTTGGCCTCAGACCTTATTGAGTTGCTTATAGTAATACATATAGCCCTATGCCAGACTGAGTTACTCTATAGTTCTGTGATAATTACCATGAAAGGCATTAAGTGGCTCACTCCCGAGACTTCTTAGAATAAGATGGTTGGGTTTGAACACTCTGAAGGAAAAGAGATGGGTATAGTGCTTTCTCCCTTTATATTTTAATTTTATTTTGTAGTAGTTCATTTGTTCATACCTAAAATAGTGATGAAGGGTATGGGCTTAAGAGATGTTCATATATTTTTAAAAAAAGGTCCAAATGTAGAATAGCATTTTGTCTGGCCTAATTAATCGTATGTATGAGGTGCTCTTGGCTTGTCTCTTCCAGGTATGTTTCTATTCCAATATTTATGCAAAACCAATAATAGCTGATACTATTGCAGCATTTCTCACTGTTGCCTAGAATTTCTAATAAATGGTTAATAGATGTTGTCCAAATACTGTGTTTGTAGTAGTTGCTAATGAAGATTCAGCTGGTACAGGAACATAATGTGCTAAAAAACTCTTACTAGTTTACATTAGTGCATTTCAAGTGCATTGTCCAGTTCCAGTGACCGTTTTTATGAATACTATCAGTTCTATAAAGTTCAAAACATCATTTCATGAATAAAAACTGCTTTTAGTGAGGCATTTTTAAAATTATACTGTATTGATCTTGGTTTATTTTGCTTTGGTTTCCTTTTTTATATTTGTGTAATCTCATTAGCATTTTCAGAATACACAGTAGCTATCACATCTGCCATCATGTTTCACTAGTTTACTTTTCCTACTTAATGGGCATGTCAGCTTCAGGAAGGGGATATAAAAGTACTGCCATGGCTTTTGCATTGCTTTATTAGACAGCCTCTAATACAGGGGAAGTTACTCATGAAGCACTCGATGTTTCCATTACATGTGCATATTGTGGTTCAGTACAGCTGATGGTAAGACTTCAGGAATTCAGTCTATAGTGTAAAGCAGTCAGTAGTCACTTTGTTATTTGTGTGGTATATGCTAACCTAGGATGATTGTCCCTCTCATCCTTCTGCCATTCCTACCTTGCTGCCTGAGAAGGAGGGATGAACTATGAGCATTTTCTATTGAAAATCAGTCAGTGTGCTGTGGAGGAAAATTGCTTCTCTAGTAAATGGGTTACTTATAAAAAACTTTTGCGCTCTGACGGCTCCTATGATTTTCTTCCATTTGTCATCTTCTAGAGTTCAATTATAATAACCTTCTGAACACAGTCTTCAATATATAATTCCAGACATATGATAGTTAGAACTCTTTATATCTGCTAGACATGGAGTTGTCTGCACAATTATTATGTTTCTCCATGTTTCCAATGGATAGACTTTAAAAAGAGCAGAAAGCTTTACATATAAAAGGGACCACAATTCTTAAGAGGCCTGCATTAACCTTTTTTCCTGCTACTGTCAGTGGGATGGTAATAATTAAAAGCTGTAAATGTGGATGATGCCACTGTGCTTTTCTATTCTAGACATTGATCTTAATTTTGGAAAATTGATTAGCAGACCTGCTGAGGGAACGACATTGAGGGTGGAAGACCTTGTAAAGCAGTATTTCCAGACAGCAGAGAAGGTATTTTTCTACCTTTAAAATTTCCCTTTTTAATGTCGTATGATTTCTTTCTTTCTTAATGGAGGCAGTGTGCCCTGAAAAGACTCTGACATTCACCAAGAAGTGAATTTATTTCCCATAAAACTGTCTGAGAATTACCACATGAAGTGTGTGTCTTAGATTAGAAAGTAACTGTTGTGTATAGGTTGTGTAGTTATGTGAACACATATTGGTTTGAAAATAAAAGCTCTTCATGTGAACTTGCCATGTGTGCCTGTACTAAGTGATGTGTCATGTACTCAAGTACAGGAGGGAAATGTGAGGCAGCATGTGAGGGAACAGCTACCTTAATTTAGTCTAGGGCCAGTGTTAGACTGTAGCATTTACTATTACCAGCTGACTTAGAGTCACTTGTTACTTTGCAGTATATTTGTGTCCTCAAGTGCAGTGCACTTCCACATTTTACTTAAAGCAGAGCAGGGAGAAGGAAGAGAGACCCCTGATAATTTGCTTTCTTCCCACCCTGTTAAATCTAGTATATTTCCCTTTCCCAGCACCAGTGCAGTAACATCCATGAGATAAAAAAATAAACAGTGAGCCAGGTGCGCAAATGCTTTGTGTAGTTGATCAGACATAACTTGCAGAAGCTATTTCAGTTGTGGAAAGTCTTTAGAGCAAGAATTCTTGAGGTAAACATCCTTCAAATTACATTGTCCTTCCTAACCTTAGACACATGCTAGGTGTCAGTATTAGGACACCATAAATCATGTTCCTTTGTTATACTTATTTTATTTAAACATTTTATTTTATAATAGCTAGAAAGTTTATTCCTCTGGGCAGCATTATTTCCTGGAAGTTTTTATTTTAGGTATTACTAGCATTGCGGTTTCTTTACTGTTCATAAAGCCTTTTGCTTTGACTAGTTTTAAAAATACTCTGTGAAGTTGGTATGACATGCTAGTAGCAAGAGAGTTGTAACTGGTTTATGACAAGAAATATTTGGTTATTGCTATGCTTTTCTCTGACTTAAATATATAATGCACATTACTGTTTTTGCAACCAACTTAATGTAATATTTATCTGAAACAGCTGGAATATTGCTTGCTTTCTCTAATGGCAAATACTTCTTAACAAATTATTTTCCCCAATTCTAAAGAAAGTACAGCTTTCACTTCTAACTGAAAGAGGAATGGGAGAAGCAGTGCAAGAGTTTGTGGACAAAGAGGAAAAAGATGCCATAGAAGAACTGGTGAAATTTCAACTAGAAAAAACGCAGAGGTTTCTCAAGGAGCGTCGCACTGATGCAGTGGAAGAAAAAATAGATGAGGAGGTAATGTCCTGTTAATGTTGATTCCCCAAGAGAGGTCAAGACAGTAGAAAAATCAGTGCTCAAACATGGTTTAATAGATTTGCCTGTGTGTGGAGCATCTGCTTGAGGCAAGTGTTGCCTCAAGCAGAGGCAACACATGCCTCTAGTAATTTTCTGCAATTAATAAATGAATAATTAATTTATGATGAAGTTTCAAATACATGATTTCAAAACTTGTACGGGAAATGGGGTTTAGGTTGCACACATGTTCATAGAAAAAATCTGTCTAATACATGTAGAGCTACATATTTACCACTGTTGTGAGAAAGGTGGTAGGTATAATCTCTTCATAGCTTTTTCATATTGGCTTAGGGAAGAGTACAAGAACAGGACAAGCATAAAGGAAATTTATCCTTCAGGTGCTCTACTTGCTTCTAGCTGCTTGCAGCTCAGAGTATCCCAGAGACAGGTCTAGTTTATGTGTATTGAGCAACCCTTGAAAAACATTTTTGTCAGCTTGTTGAGCTTCCACATGAGCCCATGTATTCAGCTGTAATATTCAACATTGTAGAAGAAGTTGTTCTGGAGCTTATCTGTGCATTGTTTAAAGAATAGTTCGGTGGGGAAGGAAAGCTGCATCTACATGTTTTCTTACTGATTGCTTTAATTCATGAGGGGTTGAAAGAGACCATAAACAATCAGTGCCTGCAGGCTGTGACATTCTAGGGTGTTTTTTTTCGTTGTTGTTTGTCTTTAGAACTAATACCTTCTTTCTGTCATGCCTCATATCTTTTTCCATATTTGTCAAGTTGAGCTTCCTTAGTTGTACATGTGCTGCAACATTGTCTCTTCTCATAATAGTTATTTTGTCTTGCTTCTTCATCTCTACCTCTTTTTCCAGTTATTCATATTTCAGTGTCCCTTATTGTCAAAATTACTATACTCTCCTTCTCTTAAACACAGTATCTCCTTCATCATGTCCCAAGCTTGCTTTCTTCCCAGTGATGTAGCTCCAGTTATTAACAAAATGTGAGATTCTTAAACCATAGGACAGCATGAATAGGCCCTAAAGAAACTGTTCAGTTATTCCTGGACTCTCCATTTCTCACATGAGCTTGACTTAATGATTCAGTGATTAAAGCTTTGCACTTACTGTATTTTGATTATTGTATGACATGAACTGTTATTTTGACAGGAACTGTTTTTCTATTCAGGTGCGAAAATTCAGGGAGAGTAGAAAAAAGAATACCGAAGAAGAGGATAACGAAGTCCGTGAGGTAATTACTCTGAATTTTGAACATAGGCTGAAAAATGGAGTGGTGACTTCTGCATGTAAATGCACTAGTTTAGCAATGCTTCAGCAATACTTCAGCATTGTCCTTGCCAAAAAGTGCCTGTCTGCCTTTAAAGCTTAGTAGGTCTGTTTTAAATCTTTGTTAGGATAATATGTACCTAAGCTACTGCTCAATTTGGCTTTTGAGGTTTCTTTTTTTGTACAAATTTGTGAACCCAAATGTTCATTATTTCTTGCTTTTTACTGAAGTTAGACCAGGCAGGTGACTTTCAAAGATCTTTCAGCTTAAGCTCTTTGTGATCTCCTCACCAGTGGACATGTGGATGGACTATATTGGGTGGTATTCCTGGAGCAAATGGGGAGTATTAGTAAACCTTTAGGTACTGCGTCCTTATCAGCAATCTTAAATCTTAGCTCTCCCACATATTCATATTTCAATTGCATATGTATTTAGAAAGAAAATTGCCAACTACTGATAGCATGGGTGCTCCTTTGTCTTTGCAAGTTATGTGGGACTGGAATGAAATTTTAAGATAGAAGACACATGGGGTGAGATTCAGTTCTCCTAATCTGGGATATCATCACCTGAGCTAGTCGTCTTAAGCACTCACTGTCATCAATAAAGTTCAAATCAGTGGAGGCTGTAGGGTGCTTCCTCTGAGTAGGCACATGTAGCTGACACAGGATGACCTGAGCTGTTCACCAAACTTCACCAACAATGTGTCACATTAATGAGCTCCGTTCTGTTATCAGATCTTAGCTAACTGCTTTATATGTACACATCTAGTTAAATAAACTAAGTATTTTCACAGATGTCCTCACCTTCCATAACACTGGATTTGTGTCTTCTAAGCCTCACTGGTTTAGAATTACACATTTTTATTTATAGTTATATATTTATTGTGCATAACTAGGATTTAACAGTGGTGTTTTTCATGATTTGACATTCTTTTCTCTGTAATTATTGTTCCATTTCAGGCAATAATCAGGGCCAGAGCCCACCGATCTGAGGATGAAGTTCTGGTTGCAGCCTCCAGTGATGAAGATTCCATGGATATGGAGATGATAGGCACGAGTAGTCCAAGTGATGGCCTTTCTTCAGCAGTGAGCCGAGGAAGGGGTCGGGCAAGAGGTAGGGCAAGAGGTGCAAGAGGACAAAATTCAACAGCAAGAGGTTCGTCTCGAAGAGGAAGAGGTAAGAAAAACTTTGCAGTCTTTGTACTGCAGTTCCCGACTTTTTTTTCTTTAAAAGGTGACTCTCTTCTGATGCTTCCATCCAGTGGAAATTTGCTGCTTAAGAACTCCTACTGGAAAAAAAACTCTTCTCAGATCCTTGTGGTATCCTATTACATACAACTGACCGCCTTACAAGGCTTAAGTTGTGACTTTTTCACTGTGATTAAAAGAAAAATATCATGCTTCCCAGCTGTGGAAATATAGTATACTCCTAGAAGATGCATTATTGGAAAGGTCTGTACAATGAAGTGCATGGGTAGACCTTTGTCACTGCTAAAGGTAATGCATTTGATCAGTGTAAAGAGGAGGTACAGATTGTCTCTATCCTAATGTAATTTACAAGAGACTTCAATGTTTCTAGTGACTGAAAAAATGGGGAGTGTTTCTTAAGCAAAGAGTTAAATAGCTCCTGGACTGAGAGTGATGGTACACTTCACAGTGGTAGTGGTACTTCCTTTATAGATGTACTTTCACTGTGTGTATATATATATAAAAATAAGTAATCCTTGGTTAGTGCTTTTAAACTAGTTCTGTGAGCCTGTGCTCCAACACTGTTGTGATCCCATCAGAGTAGAGCCCTGTGTGTTAAGAGGTTGTGTCTGTGGACCTTTGAACACTTGACCCAGAGCAGTTCTGCATGTGAGGAGGGCTTTCATTCAAGGAGAAAGGGAGGAGTAAAGAGGATTGTAGATTTTTTTAAGTGACTCCCCACTTAGTAATGATAGACTAAAGAGGAAAAAAAATAACTGTTGAACAGATTTGCATTTTGTTCTCTCTACAGGAACCTCTAGCCAAGAGTCAGCTTCTGGCAGCAGATCCCACAAGCCTGTATCTGGGCCTGGCAAGAATATGTCTATCATGGATGGTAGGCCTGTGATCTGTCTGTTACTCTAATCTGCTCTCTCAAATTGTAGTGAAGGTGTTTGTTTAATGATGAAGTGCTTTAATTGCCTTTTATTCTATTAGTCTGTTTCAGCTGTGAGAGATTCTTTCAGCACTAATGAAATAGAGTAACTAACAGTGATGAGAGAAAGAAAAGAGAAAAGGAAAAAAAAAGTGATATTCTTCTGTTATGGGATAAAATGGAATGTGTTAGGAACGTCTGTCTAGAACTGCAAATAGGAAACATATTACATAATGCAGTTTCTTGAGGAATAAGCATAGAAAGAATGTGTCTTAACATTTTAGGCAGAATATTCCTCAGGGGATAAAAAGTTAAATTTGACTGATGTTTACAAGTTAGTAAGTTTTAATGCAAATCCATTTAGCCTTACATTGTAGTGAGTTTTGGAAATGCCAGTTTCTACTAGGGAAGAAAACCTTTTCTTTAAGCCATCTACATATGTGAGAGTAGCTGTTCCTTGCTGTAGAGGAAAGGCGCTGAGGAAACAGCATAGGTAATCTGAGAATTAAAGAAAAAAATACCTCTCACTAATCTACACATAAACCCCCCAAAAAATAGCCCAAGGTACACTGAATTTTAAAATAATCAGCAAATTACCTTAATTTTAAATTGGTCAGCAAATGAAACATTGCAGAGAAATTAATTTTATCAGATGTGTTCATATTTATCCTGTTAGATATACAGGAATTTCAGTTACAGTAGTATTTTTTGCATCCTCTTAGCCAACATTACTGATGGTTTTTCAGCCAGACTGGGAAGCACCTGCAGCTGCACAGAGGGTTATATCCCTGGGTTAACAGACTTAATTTATGTTTTGGGTTGGTTTATTTGTTTTACAGGGTGTTTTGCAGTGGAAATGCATGATAGGCAGATCTTAAATAAAAATAACTATATATGTTGTTGGCATTTGTGTGAGCATTTTAAAAGTATTATATATGTTTTATTCCAGCCTTTAGGTCTTCGAAAACAGACCACTCTTTAAATTCGTTCCAGTCTTACTCTGAGGTAAGCACCTTGTTGTTTGAGTGAAGTTCTGCTGTCTTTTACTGTTGATTTGAAAAATAAATATACAGTCAAAACATTAGCCTAAACCAGCAGATGTTCCCAAGCTATCAGTTCCAGCATTAAGTTTCTACATGTTAATCTGTATCTCTTTTGTATCCTTTTTTATGGTGTTTTTCTGAGAAAAACCATGTTTTATTTGTGACCATAGTCTAAGATATGAGGTATATATACATGAGTGTTTTGGTGGGTTGTGCAAGGTTAAAAATGTGAAGAATAAACTTGTGCTGTATTTGCAAATTTGTGCACTTCTAGCCTGGAGCCCTCAAGTGTATATTATTCTAACTAAATAGGTGTATAGTTGGAAAAAACCAGAGGTTCTGTGCTATAGTGCTGACACATTATGCAGTCTCTCTGTAAGGATAAATTCTGTGGAAAAACTTTATACTTTTTTTTTCAGGATATTATAGATGTTGATTCTGATCCAGAAGATACTTCTTTTGTTCGTTCTTCTTCCAAAGTAAATCAAAGGTCAGTATGTTTGCTTCATGAATGCAATTTGTGCCTTATTTCTGACTGGCAATCAGCAGAGTCCAAGGATCTGATTGACTTCCAGATTTTTAGGAAAGTCATAACACTACTTAGAGAATTTATATAAATTTTTACTTGTTAATATGGGTTATCTTTCTGTTACAGAAGAAATTAGATTACTAATTGAGGTAAACTTGATCAGAGCTTTAGTATTAATATGCTATTTTAAGAATTTGTATTGTTCTAGTTATTGTTATGTCTATTTATTTTTACTTTGTGTATTGGTTGTCCAACTCTTAAGTTAAGGGGTAAGTTATTGGAATGTCTGGTGACTGAGAACATGCTGATGCCATTTTTTTTTTCTCTTTGTGTATTTCAAGGTTGTCAACTATGTCATCACTTAGTAAAAGAGCTTCACAAAGCCAAGCATCTAGAGGAGTTGATTTTGAGTCAGATGAGGTATGGTATATAGTACTATTTTCTAGTTTTATTTCATGTAAGTTTCTATAGCTCAGTGTTTTACAGCTATTTGAGTAAAGCATTTCAGAGTGAAATAGAATTTTTTTTTTTTTTCACTAACAGGGCTAGATTATTGCAACCAACTTTGATTAGACTACCTGCATAATTGTCAAAAATAAGGCTAGAAGGGACCTCAGAAAAATATCCAATCCTTTTTTCCCTTCAATTTTTAATCAGTGAATTGTCATTACTGAAATGTGGACCTGGAATTGCCTGGGAGAGAAAGTAATTATAATCTCTAGTGCTTATATCCTTTCATTTAGTTATATATTTTATTCTTGTAAAAAGGAAGAATTTTTTTTTTGCATTTAGAAACGACTGCTTTCAGGGCACTTTATTGTTGCAAATTATCTAAGTACACTATTTAAAAAACCTAAAACACTGTCTTCAAGTCTAATATGTCTGTTATTGCAGCATATCTTTGAACTGCTAGGAAATGGTTTCTTTCACAATTAAACAAGTAGAACTTTTTACAGAGTTTTGCACTGAATAGAAGACACTATTCTGTCAAGCACTGTGCAGTTTGTTTTCAGTCTGTCATGTATGATCAGAATCCATTCCTTAATAGTGTCAGATGATGGCCACTTCAGAGAAAATACTACATTCTTGTCCCTTCTCCCCACTGTGCTATCTCTTCTTGTACCTGAAATAAAAACCAACATATTTGCTTGAATATGCAAAATGAAACAGTATTTTTGATTCATACAAATATTAGTAAATTATGATTTACACAGTGTATATAGACATAATTTTACTGAGGTATGTGCTGCTCATTTACAACTGAAATACAGATTGTTCCTTATTTCAAAGTAGCTGTTCTGGTCATATTGACATAAACTTCTATTCTCTGCACATACATCACATGGACTTTTAAGTCAATAAATTACCTCTTTCATATCAAAACCAACAAAAACAGGTCTGTCAGAAATCATGGAATCGTATGGCCAGGTTTTCTAGTTTAATCTAAAGGTGACTTTGCTTTTTTATGACTTGGAATGCCTGCTAATTTTAGTAATGTGTATCTCTTTGCAAATTGCAGGATGATCCATTCATGAGCCCTGCAACATCAAGAAGAACTAAGTGATTTCTGGCTCACTATGCAAGAGAGACTGTGGAAGTTTGTGAAGAAAATGGAAAGCAGTTTGCAAGACTTTCTCTGTGTGATATTTCTCTGTAAATGATGGCTTGCCTTCCATTTTCACTTCCGTTAAATGGTTTGGTTTGGGTTTGTAGTTTTTTCAGCAGCATCAAATTTGGTATAATGTCTGTTACATTGCTTGATGCACTAGGCTAGAAGGTCTCATTCTAAAGTACTGCCTGAAAGTGCCAGTTCTTTTTAAAACTCTGAAACTCTGTTTTCATTTTGGGATGATAATAAAAATGACAGCTATATCTTTTACAGAAAACTCCATCTCTTTGGTTTGAATTGTGCAGAGAAGTAAACTTATAGTAGTCTGCAGGTATGAATATGGACACAGTCTCAGCACAGTGGAACTTGTACTTACTTGCATTTTGCTGTGGATACAGTTGAAAACTCTGAATTCAGAGTTGTAGTTGGACACAAGAATACAATTTTCAGTATTGAAGCTGTAAAATGTCTTAATGATTACAACTCTACCAAGAGAACTTAAACCCAGTATTGCACTGTTATTAAGCATCATAGTATGTGGGAATGAATTCAGCTCTGTAATTCAAGAAGTACAAAAGGGGTTTCTGTATTTTGATGTTACACACATCTTGGGAAAATATTTTAGTTGAGTGTGTATGAATAATAGGAATCATATCAAGGGCTCTTTCTCCCTTTTCACAATTTTTTTTTTAGTCAGCTGTCTAATTCACAGTGGTTTTGTGTTTTATCTATGGAAGATAAACATAGCAGCCTTCATTTCAGGGCAAAACATGTAACTGGTGTGTGGAGAAAGACTGTACTTTAAAGAGATGGTTGTCCTAAACATTAATCCAAAAATCAACATGTTTTCTCAGAGGTCATACTGGATAGTTTTTGAAAAGTCACTTCTCACCTGTGTAACTTCAATTCCCCTGCCCCAGAAAAGCTCAAAAATTCAGCAAAGCTCAAAAATTTATTAAAGCCATGGTAGTGAAAGATTGTTCCCAGGAGAGGGGCAAAGAGAAAAGCACACTGTGCTGTGTATTTAAAAAGAAAAAAATGCATCATTCTTCTTTTTGAATGCTTCCAAACTTTTTGGTGTGTCTAGCTGACTTTTTTATATTCTTATAATCTTTTATTCCCACTAGACCTGTTTCCTAATTTGTTATAATCTTGTTAAGAGTACTCTTGCACAGGTATTTTTGATGACTTTTTTTTATTACCTGAATTCATGGTCCATCCGTATAGCTTTATTTCAAACATTATTGTTCACTTTAGAAATTGCATCATTTCACAGGTACCTTTCATAAAAACCACATTCAGCATGCCAAATCCTGACATTCCTGTGCAGCTGCTTGTTTTACTGTTGGAGTGCTGGGGATTAGTGAACAGGGGTGAAGTTGGCAGGAGCAGCTACCAAGCTGCCAAATCTGCTATAGCATGTTCTCTAGTAACAACTAAACATAGGTGAGCTGCTTAAACAGCTCATACTGGAGCATGTTTTAAATGCAAACTAAATCAGAAAGCTGTTGTGAAGCAGAGAAAGACACACCAGCAACATGGGAGACACCTGACACAGAGAGCTTCCACTGGGCTTCTCCATGACCCTTTGTGGGTATTTTGGGTGTGCCTGCCCAGTGAGTGGTTGGACCACAAGACAGAATGCAGCTCAGAGGAGGGTGGGCTTGAGCTGAGTGGGGAGGAGATTCCCATCCTACCAGCAGCCTGGCTTAGGAGGTGAGAAGATATCCTGCTCTTCTGGATGCCCCTGGTCTTCAAAGGCAATGGCAGCTCTAGCTACATATGCAAGGGTACCCTGCTAGAAATTAAGCATTAGATCAAGAAGCATAAATAAACAAAGCTGATAATTTTTTTCTGGAATACAGATTAGAGTACAGGAGAACAGGATGTAATAGATGTGAAACAGTAAGAGCTGGTGTTTGAGTGGCAGAAGACAGAATGCCTTACGCACTGGCCAGCAGCGCTGGAAAGGAGGGGGACTTAGGAGCTGCTGGAGCAGCATAGCAAGCAGGGGGACATATGCCACTGACCCCTCTGTTCTCATCCCAAACCTATAAGAACACTGCTCTGTCCTACTTTCTACTATTTTCTTGGGCCTTTATTTGAGACTGGTTCCCTAACAGCACTTCTGGGTGGGACACGTTTCTTCTCTGAATGGTCAGGTGTGACTGCCACCATAGCAGTTCCAGCAGGTTGACTGGAAAGCTTTCTCTGAGACAGGTGAATTGCCTAAAGAGCTTAAATTGGACAATTTTATGGAAGAAACAGACTCTGGCAGCAGTGTGCAGAGTAGCACTATGGCTGGTACTCCATTCTGCTTGCCCTACTATGTCCAGCTCCTGAGGAGTTGTGAAGAGAAGGCAGCCTGAGCAGTTCACTGAGGCAGTCACAAACATCTTTTGGAAGAGTTATTTTCCCCAGTGAGTGACCAGCTTATAATACAAGCTTTTCAGATAATGGTAATTTAATTAATGGTTAAATAAAGCCTTTTATGTATGAAACCAGCTCTGGCTGGGGTTAGTTGACACCACCCAAGCAGATCTGTCCTCAACAGAGGTGCAGCACTGTACATGTGCACTTGGGAAGTGGCACATCTTTCTGTCTAAGATTTGTGGGTCTTGGTCTCCTGGTCTTCATTTTATATTTCCTGCTGTGTTTTGTGGGGAAGGCAGAGGGAACACACATGCCTGGGACCAGCATATGGCTGTCTTTTGCTTTGGATACTGGACTCACTGGTTTGGACAGTTCCTGTTCTCTGTCCTGTATAGTCACATCTTTGTAACTACCTCTATTTCTACATACCCTAGACAGCAGTTTCACATCAGACTTTCATTACTTTGGCTCAAAAATATTTCCTTGGCAGGAAATACCTGCCAAGGGGAAACTTGAGTATTCCATGTCTCTCTGAGAGAAAAAAGGTCTTCGGAAAAATACACTTAAGTACAATAAGGTGGCTTGTTATTTACAGTTCATCTGTTACATTCTATGCTATGCTATGCTATCCTACCCTATCCTATCCTATCCTATCCTATCCTATCCTATCCTATCCTATCCTATCCTATCCTATCCTAATTTATGGTAAGAAATAGGCTGAAACTTGCCTGCCAGACCTGTAAAACAGCTCAGATTTGACCTGTCCTGGGAGAGAGCAGAGCTGGCACACATGCTGCTGGTGTATAAACAGCATGGAACTTGCTTGAGCTGGGCTGCTGGTAGAGAAAACAGATTCTGACATCTGAAGAGAGTGATTTTGCCCTTCTCACAGATGTACTTACCCCGGAGTAGCGCCCGGGAGCGCAACTGCGTGGAAAAGCAGCACGTCAGAGCACAAATTATGTCATGCAGCCCAATGACTGCAGAAGATCCCGGCTCGGAGCCCGCCTGGGGATATAAAGCTGGCTGAAGGAGCAAAAGTAGCGGCGAGCATTGCGGGAGAGAAGCACACTGCGGGAGGCAGGAGCATCTCCCGCTCCTGCTGCTCGTGTGCCGTGTTTGCAGCCCCCGAGGCGCCGGGGCTGAGCGAGGCGAGAGCGGCTCTCCCGGCACACGGAGCGAGTTCTGCTCTCGCGAATGAGCTCTCCCAGAACGGGAGGAGCAGAGCGGCGACCCAGAGATGTTACCCTGTTTTGTCTGGCTCACCCTCCCCGACTTGGTTAACGCCTTTGTGAGCCCAGGAAAGTTGCCCCTCAACGGGAGCCTGGAGCAGACTTTAGTAGTCCCGAACGCGTCGGGTTTCTTTTCCTGGGATAATGACAGCCTGGCCGACTGGCAGAGCTTTGTGGACAGGAGCCGGTACGGAGCGGAGTCGCAGAGCGCCACGGTGAAAGCCCTGCTCGTCGCGGCGTACTCCTGCATCATCGTCTTCTCCCTCTTCGGCAATGTCCTGGTCTGTCATGTTGTCATCAAGACGAAGCGCGTGCACTCTGCCACCAGCTTGTTCATCGTGAACCTGGCTGTAGCCGATATCATGATCACGCTCCTCAACACACCTTTCACGCTGGTAAGAGGGGGCAGAGATGCCTGGGACGCCCCACCCCTGCAGGAAAGGAAGCGCCTCAGCATTCCTCAGATATGGTGCAGCCTGGGAGGGAGGGGAGTGGAGTCATCCACCCCTTGACTGAAGTCAATTTTTCTGGGCCTCTACGGTGCCATAAAAGTGCTTTGGTGGCTTTTCCTGCTTTACACTGCTGTAGGCAGTGTGTGGATGTCCTGCAGGTACCTGTCCACTCCAAATTACAGCCATTGGAGTTGCTTTTGGAAAACTCCACGTGTTTTTTCTTCTCTGATTCCTCTTATCTAGGTGAAGATCGGAAATTACCCATTTGTTAAATGTGGCCCTGACAGTACTTGAGCAATAATAACCTTGCAGCGATTGCTTAGTACTTTGTAGCATCTGATCTTTTTTTTTCCTTCTCTTTTCTAAAGTATTTTGAAAGCAATGCTATAAACCTCTTGAAAAAAATAAATGCTTAGCATCATTTAACAAGCTGTTTTGAAAAGCTTAATTTGCTTGAAGTGAGATAAGATGTACAGGTCAGCCCTACCCCATAAGGAAGGATTAAAAGGAAGAGAAAGTGTATTGACTCAATAGTGAGGCTGCAGAAGGACACACTGTAAATAAAACAGAACAAATATCTTTGGTACTGCACTGCTGTCCTGTTCTGGAGGATATTACCAAGCTAGTGAGCAGCAGTAACCTACCTCTTCAGGGTTCAGAAGCCAGAAAATTATACAATTATACAAAGAACCTGCTATCTAATAAGTGTCTTTTACACAGCACAAGGAATTGTGTACTGGAGGTGTACCTATAAGCAGTTGTGGGGTGCACAGAACTAATGGTCTTCTTTTCTAGGTTCGTTTTGTGAACAGTACCTGGATCTTTGGGAAGGGGATGTGCCATGTCAGTAGGTTTGCACAGTACTGCTCCCTCCACGTCTCTGCCTTGACCCTTACAGCCATTGCTGTGGACAGGCACCAGGTGAGACCTCTCTGAAGCAGAGGGATGGAAAGCTTGGCAGGGCATAAGTAAACTGAGAAAGGATGATGCCATGTCCTTTCCCTTTCAGCTCCCAGAGTATCATAAGATTCATGAGGAGCTGACAGGATAAGGGGGCAGTTCTTGTTGTCAGAATAGTTTCAAACCCACAGCAAAGTAGGAAGTATCCATCACCTTGCTATCTCTTCCAGCTGAGTAAAGGGAGCTTTTAAGCAGTGGATAATCCAGTAGCTCTCAAACAAGGAGAAAGATCAAGATCCTGATAGGAATTCATGTGGACAGCTCTCCTTTGGGGTGGCTTGTCCAGCACCAGGGTTGTAAGGGACATCCTATTTAACTTTCTCAGCTCTATCTCCTGATGTTCTGGGGTGTCCCACCTCCTGTTATGCTGAATACTGGAGATCTGACTGTAGCACACTGGTGTTTGTCACAAGCAGAGCTGTGGCTTGCTGTTGATAATGGGCTCAAAATTGGGGACATTTGGGTATTATCAGCTTGGAGACACTCAAAAACCACGCAAAATTGTTTACAGTTGGCATTTTCTGCTAGAAAGATTGTTTTCAGAAAATGCACTCACTATCAGAAGCATTCCCATGGAGGTCTGGTTCCCTTTGGTTCTTTGGGTCACTGATACTGAAGAGTTTGAGTATTTTTTCTCCTCTTTTTTCTTTTTTCTTTTTTTTTTTTTCCTATGAAGGAAATTGAACCTGGTAATGAACAGGTGTTAACAGCTCCTGGTATGCAGTTTTTCCCACCTGGATGAAAGTACTGAAATCTGAGGGTAGGACTAGCATCTGACTTGAAACATGTTTCACGGTGGTAAAATTCAGGTTTTCATGTACAGCTTACAGTCATTGGGAACTGGGTGAAGAGTGTACTGCTTGCATGCTAAATTACCACATTAAGTAATAGATTTAAGGCTGGAAGATTGTATGAAAAAAAATGTGTATTTTTTCCCAGAAATGTAATAAGCCTAGATTTTGGTTTATTTTGCACAGGTTATAATGTACCCCCTGAAACCTCGCATATCTACTGGAAAAGGTGTTATCTACATCTCTGTAATCTGGATCATGGCAACTTGTTTTTCCCTACCACATGCTATCTACCAAAAGCTCTTTACCTTTAAATACAGGTAAGGATGTGCTTTGTTTTCTTCCACAGTCTCCCTGGAGGCCAAAATCTGAGCAGTCATAGTTTGGTATATTCCACTGAAAGCCTTGATCATATGTCAAGATCAGCCAAATATGGATCTAAACTACAATTTTCATCCAATTCCTTTTGTAATATCCGATATCCTGTCCTTTTTATTTTTAAATATTTTATCTTTATTCTGTCTCACTAACCACTCAGAAAAGGCTAAGAAGTTTGAGGATCTGGCTTGACCCTTTATTTCTATACACTGGCATTTTATGCCATATACCAATCTGACCTGTTTGGGCAGAGCAGAAATGGGAAATAAAAAACCCCAGCCTACCAACCAACCAAACAGAAACCCACTAAAAAGCCAACACGTTTTAATCTACTCTTTAGCCCTAGGAAAGTAGATAAATCTGCCTCAGCTGTCAAGAGCCTTAGTATTTGGAAAGTGCTTTAATGAGGTAAAGGTCCTTAATATGTGCAAAGAATGTGTTCTTATTTGCCAAAGGACAGAAAATAAAAACCTGCTTATGTGCAGCTGGAAATTTTGTAATTGATGAAACTCATAAAATTATCATAAGGTCATGAATGCCCATAAGAAATTATCACCTCATTGCTCACTGGCTGCTCCATGGCTTAGATCCTTGAAGAGCAGAGCTCTGCCCAGCTGTGACATTTGTGAGATAAACACAGTGTTTGCTTTCAGGCCCTATGGCAGGAGCCCTCTCCCAGCTGCCTCCTTGTTTCTGATGTACTTATCCTGCTGCGCCTGGCCACATGTGCCTCTCATCCTGTCCCATCTCTCCATTTGCAGCGAGGATGTTACCCGGTGCCTCTGTCTGCCAGATTTCCCTGAGCCTGCTGACCTCTTTTGGAAGTACCTTGATTTAACAACCTTCATTTTGCTCTACGTCCTGCCCCTTCTGATCATCTCTGCTGCCTACATGACAGTGGCAAAGAAGCTCTGGCTGCGCAATGTCATCGGGGACGTCACCATTGAGCAGTACTTCGTCCTCCGCAGAAAGAATAAGAAGACCATCAAGATGCTGATGCTCGTTGTCATCCTCTTTGCAGTTTGCTGGTTCCCCTTGAATTGCTACGTCGTCCTCCTCTCCAGCCAGACCATCCACACCAACAATGCCCTGTACTTCGCCTTCCACTGGTTTGCAATGAGCAGCACCTGCTACAACCCCTTCATCTACTGCTGGCTCAATGACAGCTTCCGATTGGAGCTAAAGGCTTTGCTCAACATGTGCAGAAAGCCCCCCAGGCCCACGGAACAGAGGCTTCCCTCTACAGTCCCATCCTACCGACTGGCTTGGCCAGAAAACGGCAACTTCAAGAGGCTGCAGGCCTCCCATGTCCTTCCATCATCCTCCACCATCCAGTCAGGAAAGACAGACATCTCTGCAGTTGAGCCAATAGTAGCTGTGATCTAAACTGTGACCTTGGACTGCACATAGCTTTGGCAAGAGCTAAAATGGTGGGAAGATGTGGAGCCCTGGCCACACAACAGGTGATAAAACCAAGAAGGAGGTTCTGCAGGAGGCAGTATGAAAAGCTGCATGTTTGATGTAGGCTGATGACAATGGTATGGAGACCCTAGAGGGGAGAAAGTAAACTCTTCCCAGGAAGGAACTTTTGTCTTTGTCAAGGTGACTTTGGACTGGCTCGCAGGATGGGATTCTCTGCATGTGTGTTGCTGTTACCTGCATGACTAAGCCTTTTTAGAACTAGGACTGTGGGTGTGTTTTGCTGCTACTTAAACAACAGTCTCACCACATCAGATCTGCCTTCCCCTTTTCTGAGTCTCCTGGTAGCAACATGGAAATGGTTGAGGTGTAGACCTTTAGGTTGCTATCTGAGATCCAGAAAAGCATCCAGGAAAGCATCCTTTCTGAACTGGGGTCTGAAAAGTCAAGACCTGTTCAGAATGAATGAACAGATCTATTCCATATTTTTTGTGTGTGTGTACATACACTTAGAGAAGTGGAGAATATGATAGACATTGATAAATAGGAGTCTCTTACATCATGGGCACTTTTTCTAAGACAGATTTGAAGAAAAGTGGATGCCTATACTTCAAGAAAGTAGATGGCTTTTCTTCAAATAGATAACTAAACCCAAAAAACATACAAAAAGTTGGACATGCCATTCACAGTTGGAGAATGGGTAATTAAGTGCTACTGTGGGTTTGGACTAGAACCTTTTGTCAGAGCATCTTTGCATCATTGTCAAGTTGCAGCTAGAGGATCACACAATTTGAATTTTTAACTTGCCTTTGAATGTTGCTCTCTTACCCTGTAAAGCACCTGTGTACTTGTCACTTCAGACATTTGGGACATTTCATGCCAACTAAGAAGTTAGCTCTCTGGAATCAGTTCATAAGTGAACTGCTTTGAGAGAAGAGATGATATCTCTAATAGCAAGTAATAAAAGTGGAACATTGGATAGCAAGTTATCCTCTGGTGATGGCACAATTTTGGTGCATTTAAGGATAGCTGAGATGTGTCCTATTTGGAGTGGCTAAGAAAATTCATGACTGCAAGTGTCTGAAGTAGATTTCAGAACTTAATGTTCTTAGCAGAAGAATGTTCTTAGCAGAAGAAAATATGAGTCTGAATAACAAAAAAACAGGTGTTCCAAAAACTGTACCTTATATTGCACAGAAAAGCAATACTTCCTTGTGCTGTGGAAATTAGCTTGAACATCACACTAGGGTGACCCATTCCACATTTAACTTGTAGTATTCAGCAGTGAAGTGAGAAAAATCTTATTATAAATGGGGAAAAAAAAAGGTAAAGCTGTTTTTCTCAGTGTCCTGTAATAAACTTACAGTTCTGAAATAATTTTAAGCCTTGTGCAGGGTTTTCACACCTCAGTATTTAAAGAGACTGAAATATCTACCACTCCTTGCAGCTAACCTGCCCTGGCACACGCGGCTATCAGTCTCTCACTGTGAATCCAGTGCTATTTTACTGCCCTTTATCAACACCCCTGGAGTCAGAATATTTTGTATCACTGATCTGCAGAGTCAAATCTTTCCTCCTGCCTTCTTTGACCCCTTACACCAAGTCCCATTTCCTCCCTCAACACTTGCAACACATCAGCCCTGAATTGTTCAAGGAGTTGAACTGGATGTTCATTGTAGGTCCCTTCCACATGAACTATTCTATTCTATTCTATTCTATTCTATTCTATTCTATTCCATTCTATTCTATTCTATTCATTTCCCAATTGTTCAGAGCTTGTGAACCACGCTCCCCATTCCAGTGGCAGCAGAATCCAGCACTTTACTAGCAAATAAATCCCAAAGGCCCTCTCAAATGCTGCTGGTGGGTCTGAGTGAGGCTCCTGCAGTTACAGCTCTGGATCCTGCAGCCCTGCACTGGGTGGCAAACCTTTCTCCTCCAGGCTCTGCTCAATCCTGAATCTGGGCACAAGGGAGGGATGCAAGAAGCTGAAGCTGTTTGATTTAATTCAAAGGAACGGGAGGGATGGACTGGATTAAAGGGAAAGAAGAGACAGATTGGACAGTGAACTTCAGGAGCCTATCCAGAAATGAACAGGCAGCTGGTGGCCAGCAGAGGTACAAGTCTCAGAGAGACTTGGACAGCGCGGAAGAGGGGGAGATAATTAAGGCCCTGGAAATGGTGTCCTTGGAAACTGTATATCATACATTCTGTGTGCTACAATGTGCTTAATGTGGTACAGCATAATTTCTAATAGTTAGCTATTATTCATTTTCTTCATGTCTGATTTGGGATTCTGGACAGACATTTGGCATTCACCAGTGCTGCTGAAATCAGTGGGGGGGTTGTGCTCTGCGCACACCAAGTGCAGTATGATGCAAAATACTCCAAAAATATTACGCTCTGGATAATTTAACTTGGCCATCCAGGCTTCACGGGTATTTTTTCATTCTACCCCATCTCTCTTGCAGACCAGAGGGTTCTTTTAAAATTCTCATACAACCATTAGTGCATAAAACTGCATTCAGATGCCATCTTGGTGAGTGTGAAGGGAGGCTCTGAGTGTTGATAAAATGAGACAGAGTGTGTACAGGGTGGAGATTATCTTTAATTTTCTATTTGGTGTGTGTTTGCCTGCTGTAGCTGGAGTTTTTTGATATCTTTTGAATTTGGGAGGTGTTGCACAAGGCAGTGAACAGCTGTTCATTGCAGGAGATCTGCATAGCCCAAGAACAGGCATTTTATGTGTTTTATTCATTTTCTCTGTGTAGAATGATGCAGAGACCTTGCAAGGGAACAAATACAGTGCCATGATGTATTTCACAACTTGTGCTATTGTGAATAGTGCTCAGGGGAAAACAAATCCTTGAAACCACCTCTTGCTTTTACACATAAAAAGGAGGACAATTCTTCGAAGCACGCTGAGATCACACAAGGAAAAGATGACAAACTTCTCCTGCACAGAAGAAAGGAACCTCAGCTTCATTTGCTGTTGTTTCTGACTGCAGGGCAGCCCGCCACTTCTCCTGCCAGTGTGGGATGCATTTCTCCTCTCAGCTGATGGAGATAGAAAGGCAGCTGCTTAAAATATAGCAATGTCCTGTAACTTCAGGAATAGTAATTCCATTGTCTCTCTGGCATTTTCAAAGGATATCAGACACCATCTCCAAGCTATCTTTATTTACTTCCACTCTTTTTACAGAAAAAGTGCTGGGAGATTCCAGAGACTTCAAAATCACAGTTTTCTGAGAAGCATAAACCTCTAATTTCTTTAATGAATATATTAACTAGACACCACTAGCTGTTACAAACACAGTTTTTATCTCTGGAAGGCACTGATCTCTTCTCTCTGGTGACCAGTGACAGGACATGAGGGAATGGCATGAAGCTGAGTGTGGGGTAGTTTAGGTTGGATATCAGGAAAAGGTTCTTCACCCACAGGGTGGTTAGGCACTGGAACAGGCTCCCCAGGGAAGTGGTCACAGCACCAAGCCTGAACAGAGTTCAAGGAGCATTTGGACAACACTATCAGGCACAGGGTGTGATTCTTGGAGTGTCTGGTGCAGGGCCAGAATGATCCTGATGGGTCCCTTCCAACTCAGGTTATCTTATGAATATTTTATTTTGGGGAGCCTTAAATATTTGCATATTAAATGTGAAACTTCAAGCTATATTTTGATGCAGTTTGGGTAGATCACAATTAAAAGAGTCTGGCTTTGAACAGCATAGAAGTCATTAACGGATTGCTCTACAAGACTGATATCATTGCCAGCTACAGACTTGTCTGCTTGCTCCAAATTTCAGGCTACAATTGTGCACTGAAGCTACTGAGTAGAGAGCTTATACTGGGCTTAGCAATGGCTGGATGGAGCTGTACAATTCTTGGATGTGAACAGATACATCTGCACAGCACTGAGCTATGACCTGTACGTGCACTCAGTTGTTTCAAGAGCTCCAGGGATGTCTTAGTCCTCTAAGTAGACTGACCTAGAAACTGCACATGGACACACAGAGAGAGCTTTAGAATAGCAGTTTCCCAGGAGATTGAGAATAACTGTTATTCACATCTGCCTTATTCAGAAAGCTCTTGAGTGCTGGTGAGAGAGCAGCCAGGTCCCTGCTGACGCAGTCTGCCAGCCTTGTGTCGAAGCCACTGGGCTGTGAACACTCTGCACCTGCAAAGGCACCTACACCACCTAACAGCTCTCGGAGCCTTGGCTGGGACTGCCGTGCCTTCCCACCACCTCGGGGTCCAGTGCTGGTGGCTGGTGGCTTGCTGTCTTATTCCTGATCTTCCTTTTGCCACCGAAGGGGAATGAGGACGGGATCCTCCTCTGCTCTCCCCATCCTGCACAGCCCAACAGAAGGGCAGCCCCTGCTCCTTCCTGGGGGTGGCACAGTGGGCTTGGAATAAGGTTTGGACTGGCATTAAAGAAACAGGGAAATTCTTTGGCCCATCCTTTTTTCATCTGGGTACAATGTCCCCCATAGCCTGTCCTCTGGCTTGCAAGTTTGAGGAAATTTCTGAGTCACGGTGCAATGAAAGTTCCGACCTCTTACCTTAGGCTCAAAGACATTTAATGATAGTTAGAGAGGCAGAGGTGAGTCCAGTCATCATCACAATATCTTGACCAAGAAAAAAATCGCCTTTATCTACAAAACAAATCAGTGCCTCCTGGCCAACTGCCAGGAGTTATAAACTGAGCGTGGATTATCCCTTTGGCGACTTTGGGTTAGATGTCCATGTCTCCCGCCAGTTTCTTGTGCACCTGCTCTTTGGCAGAGCTCAGGAAACTGAAAAGTCCTTGGCTTAGGGTAAGCTCTGATCAGCAACAACCAAAACATCGGTGTGTTATCAATATAGTTTCCATACTGAGTCCAAAACACGGCATTGTGCCAGCTACTAAGAAAAAAGTAACTGGATCCCAGATGAAACCAGGACACCAATTAAAAAACTGAAGGTTTAACAAAAGATTCCTGGCTCTAAGGTGTCAGCTCACTTACTTCCACAACATGTAGGGTTAGGTCCATCTAGAGCAGACCAGATATGTGGTGGTACACAGTGCTTGACTCTTAGTCCCTAAGGTCACAGGGATATGAGAATTTTAAGACATAATTACATTTTTTGTAGGCTTTTTTTACTTAAAAACACTATGATGTGACAGGTCTGTCAGAGGTCACCAGTTTTTCATAATATGAAGCTAAGGACATGTATCAGATGTTCTGAAAGCACATCATCAGCCTCTGAAGGTACAAAACTTGGTGGGATATGTTGGAGGGACATATAGGGTAGTGATAACCAAATTGTTATGGTCTCATCCCTAGCGATTCTTGGAAGTTGCTCTAGAAGTGAACTATTTGCCCAAAATTTGTCTTGAAGAAGTCCTGAGACAGGGCTCAGGAATGATCTGACACTTGAACAAGGAGGACAGCTGCGTCCCTGGCATTCCTGTTTGGCAGTGCAAACACATTCCAAGACAAGCAGACAGTAGCCTTAGGCTCTGTTTCTCATCCTGCAGCTCAGATTCCCAGCAGAGAGGCCTTGTTCTGAGCTGTGCAGCAGCACATATTTCTCTCATCCCAATTGAGCTCAGATAAGAGGGGAAAAGCAAACAAAGCCCCCAGTTCTTCTGTTGCTGGCTGGGAGATTTCACTGCTGTTGGTTTAGGTACATGAAGTTTGTAAGTGTGCAAGAGCTAAAGCAATTCAAAGGTAGCACAAGCAGAGTGAGCCCAGGCTGTTTTCATCCCTGGACTGCTTACCCATTCAAATGCCTTCAAAGGCATCTAGCACTTTCCCTGGACTCTGTGGGGAAGAGAGAATCTCACTTAAGGGGACTAACTCAGCAGCCCCTGGGTAGGGTGGGAGTTCATTCGTAGGCCAGGAATGTTGTTTGCATGAAGGTGTTTGGTTAGCCTCAATGATTATAAAAATTTTGAGATGACTCACATCAAAAAATCTGAAGAAACAAAAGAGAAGACACAAATTTTACTACCTAAAAAGATTAAACAGTGTTATAGTGTGAGTTCTTTGTCGCAGTCCTTCAGGGTAGGGTTGATAACATGACATGAACCAAATAGATGTCTGAATATTTAATGATATAAAGCCATAATATTTTCACTACACTGTGTCACTTCAGAAATGTAATTTTAAAATGTTTAATAGGTGAAATTACTTTTTCTCATTACACTAGTAATTTAGTATAATATTAAGTCAAATATTCCATTATGAGGAAAGCAGTCTTCTGGAGCTTCTGGCTACACAGCCTGCATGACAGAAACACACTAACTGCCCCAAACCTACAGCTAGGTTTTAATTTGTGCCCCTCTCATGTGGTCTGTGCAAAGTGGTGCAAAGAAAAGATTTCTAGGAAAATTTATTCCCATGACACAGCTTTGATTCTTCCCTGCCTCTGTGACTCACCTGTGCAGGTACTGGGGGTTAAATCCCTCTTACCACCTCCATCTTCAGAAAACCACTCACAACTTGATTTCTGTCTTTCTGTTCACAAAGTGCAGTCAGGACATCTTTTGTTAATGGCTTAGGCACTAAACTAGTCATCAAAGCTGCTATTAATACATCCACTGTTCCCAATAAGGAAAAAAATGGACATAAATATATCTTTATTCTAAAAGTGACTGACAATATCCAGAGGCAGAAAAACAGTGGGGTACAGCTCCTTTTAGAGGCACACCATCTGCTAATGGAATAAACATTTTTACTTGTTCTCTATGGGTTGAATTACAAGTTCTAAATCTCACAAGAGCCACTGTAAGGCAAAGCATGTGCAGAGGAACTAGCTGCAATTCTCTTGCATTTAGAGGATTATTAATATCCAAGTGGTGGAGAGAGAAGGGTCAAGAAGGAATGGCATGGACCAAACCTGAACCTTGACATTGTCATTTTACTTTCTGGAATATTTAAAAGAGGACAGATGGATATAGCTGTTTCTACAAAGAATGTAGTGATGAAGAGGCTGAAGATGGTCTCTTTTCCATAAGGCCTAAATTGGCATTCAGCCCATCTTTTGAAAATGGCAAAACACAGCAGGAGCAGTGCCACTAAAACATAAGTAGAACTGAGCTGGGCAGTTCAGAAACACATCTTAAAACAGGAAGATACAGCTGAAAAGTATGTGCTGAGACCGTGGCCAATTTGTAGATAGTAAATCACATAGTGGATGTGCTATTTATCATGTGCTGACATTTTCTGAACAATTTTTCAAGGTTAAACAGGTTTTGAGCCAATTCATGTTGCTCTGACAACATTATGAGAACAAAAATCAAAAGAGCAGAATTATAACCACTGTCCAAAATGTTTTCTCAGGGTTTAGCATCAGACCACATGTATTTTCAATATGGCAACACGTGACTGTTCCTGGAACCTTTGGACACTTATGGTGTTGTAGTTCACAAAATTGCTTTTATTTTAATAACCAAGGAGGACTGACTGGCATTTTATTAAACACTTTAGAAGACAACAACAGATTCACTGCAGCAAGTCATATTTTTAAACACAAAAGGGGAGTTAGTAAAAAGTTAGGTACATGTCCAACATGAAACATGAACATGTGGATTTCAGGAGCTTTGAATTTTAAAGACTGAGAACTCTACTTACATCAAACAGTTCAAACACATCCACATCACAAAATCTTAGTATTGCACTACAGCTCCTTGTCCAAGACATACAATGCACAATGTGCACCTGCACTGCCTACATATAAAGGACCATCAGCAACACATCAGCACAGCCAGAGAGAATCTAGGAACCAAAGGGATCATAGGCTTGGTGGCAGAAGTATGGCAGTAAAATTCAGCAGTGTGGACCACCAGTGTCCAACATAAGCCCTGTTTTGTGCTGGTGTTGCAAGAAACATTAGGATTGCAGCTGTGCTGCTGTCCTATGCAGAGGTAGCATAAAACTATGGCTTCAAAGACTTCTTTTAAGATAAGGCCTGTCTTAGTTGAAAGCCATAAGAAGACTGAAGAGTTTGTGTAATACTAGCCCTAAGTGCAGCACAGCAGCACTTTCAGATCCACTTGTTCACAGTGGCTGCTGGATTCAAGTAGGGGCACATTCTCTGAAGTCTGCTGCAGCACATAAAGAGTTCTGTGCAAAAATGGTAACACCAATTACTCCCTTTGCCCCTCGTCCACAACCATATGGACAGTGCTAGCAGATGGGAGCACAAAAGTGGGTGACAGTAAGGAACTGGAAACTGGAAGTCCTACCAAGCTATAAAAGTCCTCCTTTGTTTAAAAAGCCAGCTTGGAAGAGGTGACAGGTAAGTCATTTCACTTACATGGACAATACAGAAAAAGAAGTCAGTAGATCACATTTGTGAAAGATACACACAGTCACTGTGGTGCTTCACTCCCCACCCACCTCATCTTGCATCTAATATTTCAAGACAAAGGTCATTTTAATACTCAGTGAAGTTTGAGGTCTTGGGCAGAGGGGACAACATTAAAGCTGAATTCTACTCTCCCCAAATGGTCCAATAACAAACCAATGTACAAACACTCCCCCTTATTTTGTCTGTTCCAACAGACTTAAGCATCTTTAATTAAAACACAGTCACAATATGTGTGGGGGAGAACATCCTTTCATAGTGTTTACATCTATTTCACCTTGGCTGTTGGGTGCTTGGCTCTGCTGAGGCATTTGGGTGCTACTTTAATACAAGTTAGTTTGTCTTCTCAAGTGTGGTTTGGAAAACAACACTACTAATATTGCATTTGATACTACAAACATGTTGAGAAAAATTCTACACATAAAAACATTACAAAACAACTTTGACAAACCATTACAAAAATAGAACCAACTTCACTATCTTCAGTCCAAAACTCCAAGGCAGAATTGTTAAACACTAAGACCAAAACAACTGAGGGATAGAAATTAAACCAACACTTAGCTTACACATCATAACATTTTGTAAAAAAGTGTTAAGACATTATTAATTTATTAACACATGGAAAATTCAAAATCCCTAATATTTACAGCACCTTCTTAACACTAAAACTGTTTGTAGTTTCTTTTCCACCAGTGTCAAGTCCTTAATCCCAGACATTAATGTTGGGATGACTAACCGAGACATCTCAGGCTGAACAGAGTAACCTCTATTTTTCCCATGAAGACACAGCCAGTATCAGTGGTAGCCACCATCTGGGACAAATTAACCAGATTCATTATAAAACCCCACCCTCAACCCCCCTTTTCCAGGTCAGAAAGCCCAAAGTTACCTTACTTAAACCCCAGAACTGAGACAGCCACTGCTGCAGAGCAACACTTCAGAACGCAATGTGGCCGTATCTTTTTGCTACCTGCAGGGTTATCTTTGCCATCCCTGTCCAGCATGGAGCAAGCTCTGTCCAGCTGACAGCTTCAACTGCATTCAACACACATCACTTGTTACTCATGACAGAATTGCTTTGTTCTTGTTCCTCGTCGTGTGTGGATTGATTTTTAAATAAATAATGGAAGCGTACAACATGCTTTTTCAGGCACATGACTCCTGATTATTATATAAGGAACAGTCTGTAAACCAGTTTGGCCTCTGGGGAACTGTCAGGCGATTGAGAATGTTGCATTCAAGGAGCAGCACCTTGCACTGAGAGCAGCAGGGGCAGAGGAGGAGCCTTCCCACAGAACGGGCTCCTGGCTCCTGCAGCTGGGAAGCATCAGCATGAAGAATCTATGAGCCTTTGGCGAAGTCTCCTGTCTTCTCTCGTATTCACACTGCCACTTGCGTCACGGTCTGTCAGAACTGAAGAGAAGGTAAAGTTTTAGAAGAGAAAGGGCCATCAAGCCTTCAGGTGCACAAAGGAACTGCCACCACGCCCGTGCTGCACTGCTGGCTGTCCTGTGCTGCCTCCAGTGCCCCACGCCCAGCTCCAGGGTGCCCTGCACATCGCTCTGCCTGAGCCAGCATGTACCAGTGGTTTGTTAACACAGCCCCTAATGAAAACACGCTGACACCGCAAGGGACAGAGGAGAAGATGATGAGCTGTGGGTGAAACTTTTCTGAGGGGTGGTAGAGCCTGCAGCTGTCCCCAGGCAGAAGGAGAGGGGCTGCACCAGCCCAAGCTGGTCACAAACACGGCAGCTTCTTTCTGCAATCCATTTTAACAGAGCCTCATGCATTAGTTTGTTCTGATCTGGACAAAAATAAATCTTTGAAGTGTTTCTGTGAGATGAAAACAATCTCAAAAGTCCTCCTTTCAGATAAAAATGAGTCAGATTTCCTATGAACTTTTTCAGCTCCTTGAGCCCAGATCTCCACCTTAAGCTCTTATATTTTACTTCCAAACCCACCTGTCATTTAAAAAATGGACAGACTTGAAAGGAAAACTATATGCTGTCAGAATTACTCCAAGCTGCTGCACAAGAGTTGGCTGCCAAAAGGGCTTCTTCTGGTTCAAAAATAATTCTGCTTGTTCTGAATTCTCCTGTTGTATGAATTGACTTCTCCAAATCTCAGCCTATCACAACTGCTTGACCAAAGTACAGAGGAACAGCTAACTCCTGGGTACTGATGCTTCTTTTTTATTAATTACAGGGCATAGCTTTCTGAAGAGAAAATAGATTTATTTTTTCCTGCCTTTGAAACAGCTCTTTAACTTTCCCTCAGCATTGTGCTCATGTACTCAGGTAAGCTTCTAAATGTTTTAAAGCATCATCACTTTTGCTTTATACCTCTCCCTGGATATTTGGCTTCCCTAATTCTGCACTTGAGGAAGGAACTGGCTTCACAATTAAGATGTGCCACATTTTTTAGGACAGAATCCTAGCCTGTATCTTATAGGAGTGATTGCTCAAGCTGACCATGTCTGCAGACTGATGGGACATCCAGAGAACCACTGCACCCATCCAGATTGACTCGGACCATTCTGATAAAAATCTCTTCACAGTTAATCTTCCTTACTCTCCATGAAAGGGGGAACAGGAGCGTGTTCACCCAGTCCCACTTCCCTTCTTTTGTCATTTTCTGTTCCTCTGCCAGCAGCATTTCTGAGCATCAGACTTATTTTTATATTCACCCACGACTTCTGCCAAAGCCTGAATAGAAGCAGAAGCAGCAGTTACTACACTTTGGAGCTAATTTCTGAAGAAAAGTCCTGAAACCACCAGCTTTCTCACCAGAGCTGCTTCAGGCACAACCTACCCTAGAGCCCTCCTGCTGTGCAGGGGCTCTTAAGCAGGTAAAGTTCAAACAGAGCATCTCTGCCAGAGCAGAGATGTCAGCCAAGACCACCAACCCAACAAACAATCCAGGGTTTAGCTGTGCCACAGACTTACACCACCACAGTCTTCTGAGGTTATAGCACTTACACAGCAGGCAACATAGCAAGGACTAAGCAGGTCTATTATCTTATAAAATATATTAATAAGTTTTTGGTAGGAGTACACATCTAGATCAGCTTACCTTGTAACTCTGTTGCATCTTTTTCCAGCTCTTCTGTAGTTGTTTCTTCAGGCTTCTCCAACTCAGCAGTCCCTGGCTTCCCATCTATGGTATCAGTCTTAATAGTACCAAGGTTTACCAAAAGCTGCATGACATCAAACTTCTCAGAAACTGCAATGTTCTCCAGCACTTTAAGGCATTTAAATGATTTAAGTTCACTCACGTTTTCCTCAAGGAAGAGGAGGTAAAGGCTTAAGTCATCAAAATGCTTTGACTTAAGCTTCAGAACATCAAAAGTTGGCAAGATTTCATACACTTTGAGAATACCTGAATTCCATCTCCATGGAACAAACATTGCATACACTACCAGGGGCATCACCATCAGATAGACTATCAGGTTCATATAGCTGAGTACCTTGAAGACACCAACAGCAATAAGTTTGCACTGAACCACTTCTGGAACAGTTGTGTCATTCTTTAGGATCCCAGTTTTGATAGTGCACAGAAACTCATCACTCAAAGAAGAGAGACTAATGTAGTAGCCCAGATAGAGGCATGCAATGAAAATAATTACTAATGTGAGCAAACGGCACGTAATGTATTTAATTATTAAGCACTTGGAATTCTTTTTTGTCTTCAGGTACTGCTCCACAATTGGGTATTTAAAGCAGCTTTCAGGTATTTCCCACAAACTGAAAAAGAGAGAAAAAAATCATATAGATCAGATGCTGCAACATTCACCTATCTCAAATATCAACAAAACCTAGTACTCTAAAAGAGATAGAAGATTGGAAACCTTCTTAAAATCATAGAATCACAGTATGGTTTGCATTAGAAGGGTTCTTTAAACATCATCTGTTTCCAGCCAATCCCTGTGCTCTGCCATGGACAGCGACACCTTTCACTAGACCAGGTTGCTCAAAGCCCCACCTAACCTGGCCCTGAGCACTTTGAGAGATGGGGCATCCACAACTTCCCTGGGCAACCTGTGCCAGCCTCACCATCCTCACAGGGAAGAGTTTTTTCCTAATGCCTAATCTAAACCTATTTTCTTTCAGTTTAAAGCCATTCCTCCTTGTCCTGTCACTACACCCCCTCTTCAGTTTTTCTGTATATCTCTTTTTTGGTACTGGAAGTTGCTTTAAGGTCTCCCTGGACCCTTCTCTTCTTCAGGCTGAACAATCCCAGCTTTCCCAGCCTGTATCTGTAGGAGAGGTGTTTCATCCCTCTAATCTTCTTGATAATCCTCCTCCAGACCTACTCCAACATGTTCACATCCTCATATTGAGGTAAATCAAGGGTAGTTCTATTAAAGTCAATAGAAAACTAATAGAATAGCAGATAACTGAAAAATATCAACACTCTTAATACAGAAAAGTCGCTTAAGAAATGAAGAGTTCAAACACTGGAAAGGGGAAAAAATAGTATAGCCCTCATGGCAACAAAATATTTTTGTTCAAGTACAAAACAGGTGCAGTAAGCAAATCCATGTGGAAAAGCAGACTCTCCAAGCACTTGTTCAATAATAGAACACCAGATGGCTTTTTACTTGTCAAGACCTAACTCCACATTTCAAAGAAGAGACCTAAGTCCCCAGTGCACTACTTGTAACCCCATATACTGAGAGAAACAGGTACCCTGACCTAGAAGGAAGCAGGAACTGGATCTGGTTGGATGGAACACTACACCAACTTGATCAGAAGGGGAGGGGGTCACTTTTGTGTGTTTTGATGTTTGGGTTTTTTAACCATTTTTTTGATCAGAAGCTTTGCAGACCTAGATCTTAAAGAACAAGAAATGACAACTTGACAGTGTGCAAGCAACTGTCAAGAACATTGAGAACTGAGGACTGAAGTATCTCTTTTCTTACACTGTGGTGGACAAAACTACCTAACACCTACTGCAACTAAAAAAATGAGAACATCTCAGATAATAAGCAATCTGAAGAGCTCATTACACATTTTCTTTGAAAAAAGAAAATGATAAGTTCCAGCTCCAAGTGCCAAAGTAATAATTTCAGATATCTCATTTTTTTTAACCAAACTTAAAATTGTGTCAGGTCACCATTTAAGCTTTTGCAGTAAGTTTCTAAGTGAGTACAGATGTCACATCTGTTACGAACCTGAAGAAAAGAGCAGAGAAAGCCAAGCCCCAACATCTTACCTCTGTGTCAAGTTCTCGTTAGCAGCTGGAATCAAGTCAGTAGGGTCCCTGGGGTCTCCACTTCGAATGCTATTAGCAGCTTTGATTGCCCTGTTATAGGCTTTGTCAAGTTCTTCCATAATAAATTTCAGGTCTGAGGACAGGTGAGGTGCTGCAGTGAAGCGCCAGAACAAACATGGCAGATACAGCAGGATAGCAACAAGCAGAAGGATGTATGGGAAGAACTGCAGGGAGGAAAAAACCCTGATTAGGCTTCACCTGCACAAGTAATAAGTCAGCCAATCATTCATTCCCCATATGCATTAGGTTTCCTAGAGGCCTATTAAATCCCTATAATTTTATTTAAATCCTTCTACTAAAACCCTATTTTGTGATTATTTGGGATATGCAGTGAAGCAAAATCTCTTTTCAGATAGCTCCAGTAACTTTGCTGCTGCTTAGTGCTTCCCCCAACTGAAGGAAAAAAAAGGTGAATAAAGGTGCCATGATCCTAATAACATTTTCAAGCCTGATAACAATTTCTGCATATTCAGAACTGCTGGAGCTGACATTGAGAAAGACACCATTAACCTGGGGAAGAAACAAATAGTGAAGCAAAGCAGCTATCAGAGGGGTTGACTGATAGAAGAAGATAGCATCACCTAACTCTCCCTCCCTGATGTCCACCACTGTTCATAGCAACTAAAACACTCCAAACACCAGCAAAACCTCTCCTGCTTTCCATTAGCTGTCAGGAGGTTAATGGCTAGAGCTGCTACAGCTCTGCCTCTGCCTGCAAACACACATCTGTTCAGAGTGCACGACATCCAGTGACTGTAAAGGATGTAACTGTGGCTGTAATACTTCAGGGTATTTAAATATTTTCAGGTGACACCTAAATGGAAACCAACACACAGCATCAGAATGGTCTGGTGTTAATGCAGCACTGAGAAGTCAGCCCTTACATGGTCACAACTGCTTAGGGAAAGGGCTGAAGCAAGTATAAAATATAAGTTTGAAGTTTTTCCATCTTTTTTCTATTCATCAACAAGTAGTTTTTATCACGCAATTTTAACTCTAATTCCTTCCAGCTGCAGGAAAGATGGTGTTTTCAATGTACTCTGACATTATATTCAAAGTATGAAATCATACATAACATTACCCTTACAGAGACATGATGTAAAACCTGGTTAGATAAGCAGATTGTTAATGAAATGTACTGCAAATTCAGCCAACCTCTAATTCATTACATTCAGCTTTTGATAGCAAACACACTTAACTCAAATCCAGTATCAGTTCATAAGGAACTTTAAATTAGTTGAACAAAAAAGAAACAGATGTAAGACATCACAAGTGTTACAGCCATGTGCCCATGCACATTCATTGGCAAAGCCAGTGGAGATTTTTAGATGAAGCTTGAACAGAAGTCATTAATCACTGCAAGTGGAAAAGCTACACGTGCATTTGCAGGTATTTAACAAGATGAAAATCTGGACCTAATATAACTATGTTGTGTTTCCATTAATCGAGATTAAAGTTTTGCATGCACAAAGTAAGTAATTTGATGTTATGGAACATTTTATTCAGGAAAATTACTTCTAATATCACCTACCATTAAAAGAAAATCCTGTGTTATTATTGGCAGTAGGAATGCATATGATGTATTAGACCTAAAATGACTGACTTCCCCTACCCACAGCAGCCCATAAAAACTGTGCAGAGCTCTGCCCTCACTACTGCCTCTCCCTCCTCTTTGCACACAATAGATAACATCAGACCATCTTCCTTCTCCCAGGTGTAGACTTTCCAATTGAGATGTAAAGCTCTGGCATGTCCAATGTATTTTGGACATCTCATCATCAGCACAAGAATTTGGTCTTCTTATTTATCACCGTGGACAATGCCACCAGGTGTGAGTCCTGATGCCTTGGTTACCCAAAACTCCATGGTTTCATGTCCAGGCTCTCTCAGTCCTCTGAATTCTGTATTATGCAGAAATAGAAATTATCTGTCTTTGAACCCATCTTATACTTATCTAAGCTCCTCTAAGCTGCTGCAACACATTTTCCATAGGTCTTAACAAATGCTTAGGCTTGCCTGTATAGCTGCAAAGTTTGTTTGACTTCACTTACACCTGTGTCATACACCTCTGAGCCACCTTCCACTGGTGCCAGATGGGGAAAGAAACAAGACACATCTGATTTAGTAAGGAGCAACCAAAACACCTTTCATTGGTTTACACCGCTTGGATTTAGTACTCACTCGTTTCAAATTTTACAGGCATAAGAAGATTCATTAATTCCCCTTCTGACTCTCACAACTGGAAATGCCATCAGCAGTATCCCATATAATCCTAGAGATCACTTTATCCCAAGTACTACAAGACAGAGGTAAGAGGCAAGACACTTCTCACACTGAAGTTACAGCTCCAAACCTCCATTGTTCCAGTCTCCCCTTCTTCCTTTATAACTTAAAAGAATTCTGCACGTGGGTAGCACATTGGCATCAGCTCTCTTGCTCTGCCCCAGATGTCCTCCAATGTGCCCCCTCTAGCCTGCCTTCATTAGGCTATTGCCTTAAAAAAAGCAGCCTCTGCCATCTTGCCTTGCACCTCCTCCTCTCCCCAACTCCTTCACCACTGCCTCCTCACCTAGAAGCATCACACTGCTAGGGAAAAGGCACATTTGCTATGCATTTGCTGGGCTTCCTGTTGCCAGGCTCTCATCACTGGCAGAGCTGCAGCTTATGGCAGCATAAGTCACCTCTATGCAATTCTTTTCTGAATAGTCTCAAAACCAGAGCAGCAACATGATCATTAGTACAGCTCTTTTTGTTTGCAAACAAAAGCCTGTATTTGTCATCTTTTCCACAGCTCCGATGCACAATTCCATCCTTCTCAGATCCTGGCTTTTTTAAAAATGAAAGATACACTTGTTCTATTTGTTAACAGCAGGCTTAGATAACCAGCAAATTGTTTTGAATCATTAAAATTTAAGGTCTTGAATTACAGGCAGAAGTGAAAATGCAAAGTCATCTGGCATGAGTCCTAGATTTCAGAGCAACAGACTTATTTTGTCCAGCTCATCTGACTACATTTGGCAGTCAAACATAATGGCTTCCCATTTTAAGAAGAGAAATCTGTGGTATTTGTGCACAGCCAGCCATGTGCCATCCGCATTTCTTTTATGGCTTATGGTTTATTTGCTCCCCAGGCGCCGAATACACAAGGAGGAAATGCCACTTCAGTCTGGGGTAGTTTGCAGCATTGAAGTAGAAGGAAGTGTCACTGAACCCAAGAACTGTATGGTCAAAGATATGCCAGAGAAAGACATGGGCCCAGAAGTAAAACTCAGTTCTTCCTTTGCTGTGTAGTTATCAAGTTGCTTTTCGGCGTATTCAGTATGAGACTGACAGAACGAGTGGTGTGTGCAGCAGGGACTCAAACTGCAGCGCCCTGTACGTTTTCTGCTATGCACTGCTGAGCTCCTGAAAGCTAAGGATGACAGAAGCAGGTTCTCCTGCCTTGCTTGGCCCTTAGTCTGATGGCACACTGAGGGGGACAGCAGGCTCCCAAGGAAGCAGAGCACTTGGAAGCCAAGAGGCTGCCCCTGTACTGCTGCAGGTTATGTCACTTGACAAGCCTTTGAGCCCTGTGCACCTTCCAGGCCGTTTAAGTAAATTTGTTAGTACTCAGCTACTGTTCAGCAAGAACATGTGCATGGGTAGAGAAAAAGAGGCATCTGAGCAGTCCATTTTCAGAAGCACATAAGGTGCTGGAATCACAAAACTGTCTTTTGAAGATGCGTAAGAACCGCACTCTCCCAAAGGTGAAAGATAAAATCAGACTAAAGCACAAAATAGTCTGTCATCATCAGCTTCCACTCTGCTAAGATGAAGTAAATATACAGCAAGGAAGTTGAAAGGGCATTTAAAATAACTGCTTTATAACCTCAAATATGCTTTTATCATGCAAAAGAAAAAAATACAGCTAGAATTGGAGTGACACAAAGGGCATTTTCAAGGACCTAATCTACAGAAAGCTTGCCAGGGTCTGGATAAAAATGGCTGGAAGAAGATGAAAATAACTTTGATGGTATTTAGAAAACAACAGCTTTCTAATTTTGCTGTATCTTTAGTCCCTATTTTCTCTGGGCAAACACTATACAAGTGACTGAAAGCATTCTGACTTCCACCTACCTGACCATGGTCAAAGAGTAACTTAAGTACAATAGCACCAAACTTTAGCTGCACAGGTCCGGGCAACAGCTTTGAGAAAATTAATTGGCAGACAATTAAAAGAATGAAGCACTGAAGTGCCTTCATTCACTTGACATTAAAATACATGAACATAGTGAGATGTCTCCCTCTTCAGTTCCAATTTTGGAAAGAGCCCAAGCAAAAGCACTAGTCCCCAAACAGGCTAATGACAGTAATTACATGTTTCCAGAAGCAAAGGCATTAAACTGCCTCTAGATATGACCCTATTCCTGTTTGCAGCAATGGGAAGGGTCTCATTGGTGCTCAGCAGAAACAGCTATAAATGACTGATCATTCTAATTGAGATCCTATCCTGTCTCCAAACCTACAGGTGAATCTCAAACCCTACATGACCTTTATCCCACCTGTTACATGCTTTCTGTTTTGATAGAGCTTCAAAACTACTTCTCCAGTTTCAATTAGCTCAAGCCATGATCACCAGTGGAGGCTGTGATGGCTGTATCCAGTTTATTCTGGACTTTGGGGGACAGATGGCAACGTGGTAGTCAAGAGCTTCCTGGAACAGTGACCCAGACCCCTTGCTGGTGTACACAGTCAATCATCACACTCCACAAGCAGTGGGCAGCCCAGGGCCTGTTAAGCTTTCCTGCATGGCTACAGACTGGCATGCCAGGTTCTCCCCTAGAGCAGGGATATCTCTCAAGGTTACTCCTCAAGGCTGAGAAATTCCTTGCTGTAACACACTGTCTGTAGGTGATTAATAGCACGCTTGAAATCTTAGCTAAGTGATATAAAGGACTGACAGTGCACATATAATATCCTTTAGACATAAACTGTTGAGGTCTGGGACTAAGTTTGAACCTAGTCACACCTGAACTCCCCTCTGAGAAGTTTAGAATACAACGGAGTCCTTTCTGAACCTCATGACTCAACAGGAGGGTCTCCCTAACAATTCTCATTCTATCCTCCATGCACTAAATAATGAAGTGTATTTTCCCACTGAACCTTGATAAACCACTGTCACATTTACCATTCAACTGTATTAACTCACTGTTTTATATCAACACATTGTTGCTTCTCTCTTATGAGTGAAGTGCATGACTCCATCTGCAACAGAATGGAGTAGCTCTAGCACTACACTTTCAAATAATTATTTACAAATGCATCTGCATATGGGTGTCCTTGCTCTGACAGCCCTTAATCTCTCTGGGAAGGGTTTACAGGTGAAACACGGGGAGCCCTCTGTCAGCTAAGAAATTGTACAAACAGTGAGTAACTAGAACCAGGTAAAAATCATGATTATAACTGTACCATCAATATAATGAATAACCCCAAGGTTTGTTTTGGTGTATTCACAGACAAGTGACTCAAAGAACAACTCAAGGGTTCATGGTAAATCTTACTTCTTTTACAAAAAGTGAGGGTTTTCACATAATTTTACTTCGTCCATACAAAGACTGCAGACCCACTCTCTGTATGCAATGCTTTCAGCAGGTCCCAAAGCACTTGTCCTGAACTTTGAAAGATCTGAGCCAGACAACTGACCTCTCCTGGCTGTGCCACATGTGAAGACCTCTTCTTTCAGTCAGATCAATTGTTTGCCTGCATTTCATATCAGTAAAAATCCCCTTCTGAACAACCCTTTACCTCTTCTTTGCTTCTCTCCAATTAATAGCAGACTAGAAAATACATGTAATTTTAAAAAGTCCCTAGAAGACTCTTGATCATAAGCAGCTCCATCCTAGCAATCCAAATTTCAGGGCTATAAAGTGGTCATCACTCAGTGTTCAACCACCCCTCAACTTGCTCCGTTGCTATCAAGAGCCAGTAAGATGATGCTCACTGTTCTCCTGCTTGAGTTTTTGTAAGTTTCTCTGTGCACTATGGATTAAAAAGGATTCACAGAGCAGTTCCCTCCTCTCCTCCTCCACTAGACTGTGAGGACTGCCCACACAGGACAGCCAAAAGTATCTCTTCTCCTTCCAGTTAAGGATCAAGACAAGTTTTACCAAAATAACTTGTCAGGTGGAGCATTCATCTTTAGAGACAATAAGCAAACTATCTGCACAGGGCAGGCAAATACAGAACTCTCCATCCCCCATCACCACTGACTGTCTGTCTTTACCACTCACCTCTAGAAACCAACATCTCTGCTCTGACACTTCAGATAGACACAAGAAACCTCTTAAGGGAATTAAACTTGAATGGAAAATCACATACGAGAACAGAGGCAATGAAATAGCGAAGCCTGAGCAGAGTAAGTTTCACCAATGACAAACCTGAAGAGGACTCCTGTCAGAGGACTCAACCATGTAATCATTTTGACAGCTCTTTCACTGACAAAGAGGAGGAAACCTTAGCATAAACTAAGAATGCAGGCAGGACCTACCACAGTCTCTTCTTTACATTTATCTCTCTGCAGGTATTTTGTTCATTGAATTGCACATTCTAGCACAAAACTCGGTTTGCTTCCTGCTAAGGGTTATCCAGTGTGAAGAGCTTCCAGGATCACTGGAAATTTCAGAGCTCCTGTTCTCCATGCAGAGAGGTCCTGGGCACCCTCTAGGAGCACAATGACCACTAGAGAGTCAAGGAACCCAGAAGTTTGCAGTATGCTCCTTTTCAGTTTCCAAACTGATAAATCCCTGTGAGGGATCTCCTAGAGCAAAAAGGACAAGTAGTAAAGGTGCCAAGCTTTGGGGAGTGCCCAAAACTGAAACTTATATTTTACTGTTCAAAAAACCAAAAATCCCAGAGCAAACTTTAACTGTAAAATAGGAGGGAGATGGTAAAGTTTCAGTTTTTCTGTAATGCAGCCTGGGTTTGATAATCCTCCACAGCAACCAGATGCTGAGAACAAAAGCAGTGCAGGTTACTTACAAGCTGGCTTCTTCACCAAAGAGCCACCTGCTCCTGCTTCTTCTCTGTACCACACTGAGCACTGCTCCAAGAGCCAGTACTTCTGACAGAGCACAGAGAGCATGCCAGAAAGAAATACATCCATTTTAATCAGTAATGGGGCCTACAATCTCATTCCCCCAAAACCTTAAATAATGCCTCTTTAGGTGTTTTTTATGGAGCCTTCCAGCATGCCAATACAGTGAGATACTAAGTGAGTCAGAGTTTTGGAAAGAATCTGAGATGCCCTGCAAATGAAAGCTCTGCTTCCCAGAAAGCAGGAGAAAAAGTTTTAAGTGTTGTTTTGAGAAGAACTGGGCCTAATGACCCCTGCTGTCCCTTTGTGTGCATCCCTGTAGATGCAGAGTCAGGTCTCCACTAACCTGAGCACAGGAAATCTCCCTTTTCTCCTCAGCATCACTGTGCTCTCAAAAGGCTCTGCTCCAGCCATTTTAAAAATTATTATCTAGCCAAAATCCGCAGAGCAAGGAGCTTGTGCATATTTTGCACTGCAAGGCTGGGGGTAGAACCCAAGTCTTTCTGCAGAAGTGATCCCAAGCCATTCAGCAGCTGTTGGCCCTGGATGCAAAGAATAGCCTTCAGATACCAGAGTGGGAAGCAAAGTTCACTGTTAAACAGCTGTAACGCCACTCCTTCCCTGTACACCTGTAAAGCATGGAGGCTGATGAACAACCAGAAGTATATTAGCTAATATGGACCTCCAAAGAGCATCTGCAGCTCCCAATGTCTGGATCAGAAGGGTGGGTGGCTAATCATGGATCTAGGAAGATGAGTCACCAGCCTCTGTTACAGCCCCTGGCTCAGCTGTGCAGATGCACCTCCTGCAGACAGCCTGCAGGATATTTACAAGCAAACATCATATACCATACACGTCACTGAGGACCTGCAGCAATTTCTGATACAGCACTAGTCAGCAAATTAACATGGGTGGCATCATAAAAGTATGAGTGCTTAAGCTATTCGTGGCTGGCAAACAAGCAGACTTAGTGCTATCAGCAGGTGACTATCACATAAAATACAACACAAAAAATTTGGTTAACAAGAGTTCATTCCCTCAAGAGAAAGGGGCAGCAAAATATCCAGGTTTGCAGGTGGAGTTTCCAGTGCTGTGAGATGTTCCAGCAGCTTCGACTGGCCTCTGCAGAAGGTCTGGTTGAAATGGAGTCCTAACTGTGCAAGGAAGAGTTCAGGCTAGAAACCAACAAGTCTGGCTTTAATATTCATGAAACACATGACTATTGGGTCAAGGTTATCAGTGGAGCTAACTGGAGAAACCAACAGTAAATCCTCAATTAATGACTTGAGTCAGCAAACAAATCAGAGACAGCCTTGAATAGTCTCTCAGAGATTATACCACCTGATGACTGTGTAATAAAATCTGAGGCTCAGGATACAGAAGCAAAAGCCAGAAATACAGGTGCTGCAGGTCTCATACCTGAGCTCCCTCTAGCACCAGGCTTTCCTCTGCTCCCAGGTGCCAGGGGTTTATTTCCTGGGGCAAGTAATAAAAGGGCTGAGGAAGGCAGAACACAAATCTGCAGAGCCCAACAAGCATTTCTTACTTTGGCATCAGCATGCTCAAGCAGGCCAAAGCTGCCTCTCGAGTTGAGTCAGCTCCAGCCTCTGGCATGGCATTAACTCAGTGTGTAACTCCTGCCAAACCCCAGCTAATTGCTTTGAGCCAGCTCAAGTATCTTAAAACCTATTGCACTTTTAACCCATAAAATAAATCTCTTTCTGTGCTTTATATGATGCTGCTTTATCTGAAGCAATGAAAGCCAGCTCATGGTTTGCCTGTGCACATGCAGAAGAGCACACTGAAGACTGGGGTTAAACCTGTTGGTACCAGTGATTAATTTAATCTCTCCCAAAATGTGTATCTGCCACAAGTCTCTCTCCATGCACAACTGGCCAAGAGTAACACAATAAAAATATAAAATGTTTTTACTACCCTATTTTCCTAAAATAAGGTTTTGATACCAGCATTAAGGCAGTTGTTGTGTCCTGTATTCCACTTTTAAAATAGTTCCTGGCTAAAGCCAAGTGAAGCATTCACTCCAGGGCAACACAGCAACATTAACATTACTCTTGTGTCAGAAAACTAGTGACCCTTTATTTAAAAGCAGAAAATACCTTCCCTAGTACTACCCTCTTTGGAAGTAAGGGAAAGAAAACATTCTAAAAATAGAAAGTCAAGTCAAAGACAGGAACTACAGCAGAGAAACAAGAAAAGTGAGGCAAAGGTAGGTTTCTATGTAGGAATAACTTTGCCAGGAGATGGAGACCTATACATACTTTATGCAGCCACAGGGGTATGTTTTCTAAGTTGTTGTGGGATGGCTGCCTCTGCTGCACAGCTGCCCAGCAGTAGGAGTCCACATAAGCAGCTTGTCGCCAGGAGAAAGAGCTGGGTGCAAAACAGCTTATCTGAGCACCTGGGAAAACAAAGCAAAAGTTATTGCATCCTCAAAAGATTAGGAAAAAAAAGAAGAAAACAAGTTTAAGAAGAAAAGTGCACATTTAAGATGTTCTGGTATCCAAAGTTACCAGGTTAAGCAACCAGACAAAGCCCAGCAGTTCTGCAGGGAAGAGGACCCTGAGTTCCCACTGCACCCAAAGGCTGTTAACTCCCACAGGGATCCACCTAAGGATGTCTCCTAAGAGTTGAGACAGCATATTAGAACACCTATCTTTTAGGCCTATTTCTGTAAGTTTTGTGGGGAATGTGACCTTAAAGACCTTTCTCACTTGCACTTAACTCAGGCTGGCCAAAGGAGAAATAACAGACACAAAGTGTGACCAGATCAGGCCTGAGGCAACAAATGACATCACATACCATCGTGTGACAACTTCCCAAAAGCACAACCTACAGCTCACATGCCCACTGTAACAAGACCTCCAACACCGTTCTTGCAGCCCAGCAGTCCTTGCAAGGATGGAAGGGCAGTTTTCCCAGGGTGCTGCCACTTCTGCCTCTGAGATTGCAAACTATTTGGAAGGGTTCAAGTCATATCAGTGAAAACAAGGATTTCCTCCTGTAATTTGTGGCAGAGAAATTGTGGCCCCAGACACCTCCAAAGGGTGCCAGCCCCCTCCTCATCAGTGCAGTGACCTGCTGTGTCCAAGATTATGTGTAACACTGTCACTCCCATTTACTCCCAGGACCTCTCCAGCTGCTCAGGAGCTTCAAATCAAGGCCCTAACTCACAGCAGGAGCAGCTATTTGCCAGCCTTAGGGTCAAATTCTGCTCTGGCCAGTCACAGGCACCAGGTGACTCCTCCCACAGCATACCTCAATCAGGAAGAGTGGTTAGGGGACATGGAGTACCAGTGGCTCCTCAGGTAATGCCAGTAAAACAGGATGAAGGTCTTCAACTTTCTTTCTGAAGCTTTGATAGTGAAAGCAATCCCCCCAACACACATACATTTGCACCAGGCTTTCATAAATGTTGCACAGGACAGTCATTTCACCAAATAATTACACAGAGCAGACATGGCTCTCCCATGAACATTTCTTCTAAGAGCAACGCCTCCAACACTTTTGCCAATATCAAAAGACCAATGGGGGAAAATATTGCTGTATTTTTTTCCCTTAACATATTCATCTGAGTTATGCTAATGGCATTTCTGTGTGCTTTATGGGCATATGTAACATAAGACTGTATCATTTGTCGTGCTTTTTTGCTAGTTTAGTTTTCAGAGAATAAGAACTTCTTTCGGAAAAGGAGCCAGCTGCATTCGCCTTGTAACTTGTACGGCCTGGTCACAATGTAGCATAGTGAAGGAGCTTTATGAATAAAAGCCTTTCCATATGAGTCACTATTATAATTATTTCTAGGGCTGTAGTATCATAAGGACATGGTTTGATCACCATGGTTTGACCTGTCACAAGTCTCCCTTATGGAAAACAAGTTACTGTTTATCAGAGCAGAGTTCACGTGACTTAGCAAAGTTGTCACCAGACAAGCACTTGCACTCCCCCAAAGCCTTGGGAGTTTTTGTTTTCCAGATGATTTCCATTAGTTGTGGAAAGCCAAGAAATAATATATTGCAGGGGAAAAAAAGGGAGGGAAAGAAAGCAAAGAAAAAAGCAGAGAAATGTCTGCTCTCCACTGGATAGGGAACATTAATGCCCTGCTCTCATCATTTAACCAGTCTCCTGCTGGTGGCTGTAACCAGTGTGGAGCAGCAAACAAGTGACCCTTTCAAAAGAAGAGCAATGGAGTGTTCAGAAAGATGCTTTGTCTTATTCATGTTTGTGTATCCACAAAAAGAAACACATTCCATGTGTTCACTCTTGTTAACGGGTGGAACACCACTTAAAGTGATGGAGTGTTTAAAAGGCAGGAGTGAGGAAAAAAGCAGGCAGCCCCCTTCTCCAAAATGTCATGTGCACAGCTTCACACCAGAATAGCTACAGAGATGCCAGTGCTGCAGCAGAGCAGTGACCATCACTCACAATCCCCAGTGTTTCAGCAGGGACACTGGAAACCTGACGTGGGAGCCAAGCAGACAGAGCTCAACTCAAGCAGAGGGACACTCCAGCTGCTGCACTGGTTTTTAACTAACTGATTGCTTGTTAATTTCAAATTACAACTTTGCAGTAATGGTTGCAATGTTAGGACTTACACAGGGAAGATGTTTTCGTGCATCATCCATACAAAATACAGAGCATTACATGCCTCAGAAAATGGTCACCATTTTCCATCTTCCTTCCTTCCTTCCTCCCTCCCTCCCTTCCAAGGAGTAATAGCAGTATATGTATAGAGATAATTTATTTTATGTTGGACTGTTCTGGATGAAGTTGAAAAGAAAATCTGTAGTTTCTATTAGAGAAATTTGGCACAGGGCTACATGTCTTCCACAGACCCTCTGTGCACACAGCTATGCACAGGGCTAGTTTATGAGAGGCTAATAGTCCTCTGCTATCACAGGAACAGCCTCCTGGCCTGGTGACATGAAGCCATTCCTGTTCTTTACTCCCACAAGCAATAGCTTGGGAAAGAGAAAAGCAGCAAACAAGCCCATAACAGGGATATAAAATCCCAACAGGGATATAAAATATACAGCAAGAAGGATGAGGAATAACAAATTACTACATTTGTTAGGCAGTTGTCACAAGAGTCTTTGGCCAATTTATCACTACACTTGGCAGTGCACTTTTTTGGTAATAATTTCCTGATAGTAAATTAGCTTTGGAGAGGGAGCGATAGGAATTTGACTTTTACTTTTGCAAACAAATGAGGATAAAAAAATGCTGTTTATGATGGCTGTCCTAAAGACAGACCACCCAAAAGAGCTGCAGAAAACTAAGGCAGCAACAGCTGTGCAGCCACATATGATGAAATGACCCTTTTCCAAGAGGGTTAAGATTGCCAGATGGAGCTGGTTGATGGCAGCAGGAATTACTTGCAGGCATGCAACTGAGTGCAGAGTACAAGCCTGAGTCACTGCAGCCAGTGTGCAGCAAGGACAAGCTGTCACCCCACGCAGCTGTGGCACATCTTCGTGGCTGCTTTGCCAACAAACTTCCAGCTATTGCCTCCACATCTGTACCAGGAATACCCTTTTTTCCCCTGCAACTGGCTCTTCTGCAGCTCCTACGCAGGAAATCTGTGTATGAGAAGAAACTCTCAGAACCCCAAGGAAATCTCGAATTGAAAGGAGAGTCCCTGTTTAGTACTGGACTTTGCTTTGCTGGGTCCAAGGCAGGATGAGCCGAGGGATCAGCACCCTCTGGCTGCATCCTTTACAAAAGAGAGGGTGAAGCCAGCAAGCCAGACTGGTTTCCTCTTAGTGGCTCAAAACCTCTCTGCTGACTTACACATCTAATTAAGAAACTGCAACTAACAGACAGGACATTCAACAATCAATGCTAATCATAGGCTTAACTATTTTTCTTGAACCAGGATCAAATGATTGCAGTTGACAGGATTAAGCCTTCAGTAAGTATTTGGATTCTAATACACTTCAGTCACTGCAAAAAGATTTGCATATGCCTGGGGGAAAAGCTGGCCATTAATTATTACTATAATTTTCCACAAGACAAAATGAACTTGCCATGACACCCACTAACATCTGATTTCATCTAGCAAGAATTATGGTCTTCAGTAGCCACTAAAGGAAAACCTAAACAAGAAAATCAAGGCACACATAGACAATGTTCAAGACTGCCAGGCACCACCCAACGCACATCCTCCACACCAACATTAAAAAATATTTTAAAGAATGAGACAAGGAATCCCAATGCATACCAAAGAAGAAACAAATGTACATGTGGAGAGCAGACCTGAAGGAATGACCAAAGTGGATGGCTGGGTGAAACAGAATCTGTTGAAGAAGGAAGTATGGAGCAGAGAGGTGCACAGGAGGAAAAAACCTCTACCCAGAGGTACTTCAGCAATGGAGTACTAGCAGAATGTAAAGCTCAGGGGATACAATGTTTAAGTGAAGTGAGTTGGAGGAATTAGCAGGTACATTCTACTCTCTATGGGGCTCCAAGTTATCCCTCAGAGAAGTCTCAAAATCATGCAGTGGGAAAAGAGCTGGGTATTTATCAAGCATAGCCTTCAGACTGATAAGTTTTTTGATTCATGGGGAAAAATAATTGTGAATTAAATGGCCACCACTGAGATTTAAGGAAAACAAAAAAAGTTTCTCTTCATCTGAAAGAGAAGCATTACAAAACAGTGGCAATGACCATCTAGCTTCCCTGCCAACATGGGTGGTACCCCAAATCTCAGGCAACACCTGAGGCCCATGATTCTTTTTACATTTACTCTGGCAGCTAAAGCAGCTTACTATCATTTCCACAGGAAATGCAAAGCTGACTCCATAGGAATTAACAGAAAAAATCTTACTAACAGCTGAAGATGCTCACACAATGGCAGTTTAGATCTTTATATTAAAGTAAGTGTTTTTACAAGTTTGTCCTGGTTGCCCAGGCAGGCCTGTGCCTGATGCTGGAACTTCTGCCCTTTCCTGAGCTCTCCTTACACGCCAAAGAGCAGCACAGCACATCCAGCTGGGATCTGCACCTCTGCTGACAGAAGGTCCCAGCCTGTCTGGCTGCTCTGGGCTGAGGCTACTCACACACTTGTTGTCTCAGTTCTTAATTCAGCATCCTGCTGAATTAAATGCAAGGCGTGCAAAAGTCAGCTGTTAGCATACAGCCTGCTTCAGCAGCACTGGGAGGAGTTTTTCCAGCTCTCAGCCAGCAGCTGCCATAGTAATAGTCTTTGGCTTAATTACACCCAACCCAACTTTAGCCCACAGCTCTTACGAAGTCACAAGATAGGATTATTTCCAAACAGCTTCCCCAGGAACTTGTGAACATGAAGGGAGAGGGACATCAGCAGGGAGGACCAGACAGGGTAGCAAGAGAGGGAAGGAGCCCAATTCAAGCATTAAGACTGATTTTTTCAGTATATTTGTTATGATTTAGTCTCACAATTGGGTTTTTTTTTCCATTTTCTATAAATTTTATTCTCATGACTGCTTCAGACACAGGATTAACTTTTATAGAGAGATACAGGCCCAGCTGGAAATGCAGTAAGGGGCACTGATAACATCATGGCTCCCACAGAAGCTTCTGGGATGCAGCACCCAGAGTTCCCCACTAACACCCTTCACTCTGTGTTTTCTGCCGGCCAAAGCACCTCAAATCCCACAGGCAGCCAAGTGCAAGGATGGAAACAAAAAAAGCAAACTGGGTGAAAAAAGTGCCCACAAATTAGGTGGAAAATGAGCAGGGCAAGTAAGGATTGTCACCACTGGGCAAGTCCAAAGTGGTCAATGGGGACATTAACCCCATGGTGTGCAGAGCATAAGGTAAGGCTCCACTTTCCCATCATTGGGCACTCTCCAGTAAGTGCACCAGAGAGCACCAGTGGGAAATAAGATGTTTTCAGTGCAGCAAATTCCCATTTTAACAGATTCATGCAGATGCTGTGGGTTGGCCCATGGTCTGGTACTTCCTAGCCCAGCATCCTGCCACAACTGATAAGCCAGCAGCACTAGCCAAGCCTTCATTATGATTATAACCAAGGTTCTCAGCTGCCTTTACTCACCATGTGATGGTTTCTGGGTCCTGGAAAGGTTTTCAAGGTGTTTTCTTACATGATAAAACAGAGATGCTACAACATGTGGATTACTTCATCCCAGCTACATATGAGCCATGCACAACCAACACCCAAACCAAACATGTAGTAAGGGCTGCTGTGGCCACCACAAAGTTCTGTTCTTCTCTGCTCTCTCCCTCCCTTGTCGTGTCCCTTCCCAGCCATGACGTCCCACACGAGGCTGCAGTGAATGCAGCCAGCACAGGCTGCCCCTTGCACAGCTGTGCCCCAAAGCTGTTGTATGCAGGAGGTCAAACATCATCTGGTGACAAGCACAGATGAGCAGTGCACAGTTGCCTTCTTACAGAAAAAGATGAAAACATTTGATGTTGAGCGGACAGCTCTCACATCTGCTTTTCTTTCAGCCACAACCCGAGACAGCCATTGATACTTTTTCCAGAACTAAGCTGAATTTTGGCAAAGGCTTGTTTCGATTTCCTCTCTGCTCATCTGACTGTACCTGCTTTGGGCTGCAGCATCCTGCTCCAAGCAGCACCTTGGGAATAGATATCTATGTTTTCAGCCAAGCTGTTTACAGTAAGGAAGCACATCTTGCAATACACACAATCTGAGTTCAGAAACTGGAATCTCAATCCTGACTCAGAGCTGTTGTCACTGAAAATGGCACAGATAAAATTCTATTCATTTCTGGCTCATACACTGCTGAGGGTGCCCCACCTTTCAGGGTTTTTTTCCCCCTTTATAAGAATTGCTGATTTAGATGGTTTCTGTTACCACACTACCTGACCACCTCTAGTATAACTTACCCAAGAACTGCCAAATAATATAAGGAAATAATATCAAGCCACAATATCAAGAATATACATGTACACCACAATACTATTGTTATTTCCATTTTCCTGTTCCCAGCATATATAAAATTGCATAAAATTATGTAAAATTGTATAAAACAAGGTCTAGCTGCAAAGAGGTAACAGGTGCAGGATTTCAAGCAGCAAAGATTCCCAGGGATAGCAGACAACAGCTCAATCACTGCTTAACTACTACCAGAACAAGCTTAAAATCCTCACGAAACTACAACTGACCATGGGTTTCTAAAATATAGCCAAAAGTAAAAACTCAGGTTAGTTCTCCTCCTGCCCCTGAAGAATGCCAAAGCGGGGTGCAAGCACTAACCCCAGAGTTTCAGCACTGCTCACTGGCTGGATGCTGCAGCTGAGTTTTCCACACCTCCAGCAGAGAAATCCTCTGTGATTCAGGCAGAATCTCATTTATTTCCTGAAAATCCCATCAAAACCAGAAGTTACTTGATGGCTTCAGAAAACTTCCATAGCTTTGTAAACATTTTAATAATTTTGCTCAATTAAGAGCAACCACGTGTAGGAGCAAAATTGCAGGTGTCTGACACCACACTGCAAAGGAACAGGAAAGCACAGCAGGAAGGGAAGTTGACAGGATGAGGTGCCAAGAGAACCCCAGGTGGGAAGAATGCAATTATCCCAACAGAAATAGGAGCTGAGTATTCATTTTTGGAAAGGGTGTTCAGTTTTCGTCCTCTGAGGCAGGTATTTCCACCAAACACTTTCACATCCACCTCTGAGTTGTTCTTTTTCAGACCTATAAATGGACCCTGACCTTTTCCCTCAGTTTAGCACTCCTGAGCTTTTTCAGAGCATGATTATACCACACAGTGTTTGAAAACAAACCTTGCTGTCTATTTTATCACTGGCTGAACACCACAGCACAGACAACCAGGCATTTCCAGCCCCTAAAATCCTCAGTGTTCCCCCAAATGCCTTAATGGAAGCAGTTTCGGGCTGTCCCATAACCAGCCATCCTGTTGAGATGCAGGGACTGGGTGGGAAATAGGTGACAGCTGTCACAGCAGCATGGCTGATTTACTATCACTTTCTGTATGGACACCACGTGGTGCAGTTTCACCCATGCCCGGAAATAACAACAATAAGTACTTCTCATACTTACTTGGATATTTATTTTTCAACTAAAAAAGCTCAGTTTTCAACCCAATGTTTTCTTCTAACAGGTTCTCAGGATTATAAACAAAGAAAGAAACACTAGCAGGATGCAGCCCACGTTTCTATTCTTGCTTTATGAATCTACTGCACCCACAGATTCAATTTGAAAGTTTCAATATTGAAAAAATTGAAAGATGTGCATTTATCTGAAAGAAAGGCACACTTCACCAAACTCTGCAGTTCAACTGTGTGTTTGATCTTTGTGTAAGGGAGGAAAATGAAAGAAATAAAAGTGACATTGGTACACAGGCACTGTTTCAAACTGGATCCAGCACTTCTAGAGTAGAAGCAGAAAGAAGAATTAAGGGGCCCATATACAAGCTACTGTATGGAAATGCAAACCCTCTTTTTCATTGCTTTAAGAGGAAGAAATGTGCATATATCAGTAGCAGATCTAAAAGTAAATGAATCAAGTTAGAGTGCAGAAATATGGATGTATCCATCCAGTTTCTGGATGAACAGAGCTGCCACGGGGCTCAGACCCGGTCTCAGCATTCCCAGTCTGGCTGTCCTTCACTCCCCCTGCAGTTATTGCAGGCCACAGTGATCTGGGTCAAACGCAGAGGGAGTGCAGTAGGTGTGTAGCTGTTTGTAAATATGGCAACCTGGGGCATCTTATCTCTTAAGCAATCTGGTATCTGACTAATGCTATTCATGATGGCTTTGCACAGATTCACCACCCATTCAAAGTCCCATTCCAGTTTCCACTCTCCTGACATTCACTTGACTCAGTCTTGCAGACAATGGAGATCAGGCATATAACACTGAATGCCAAAGAACATGTACATGAAGTAAATTGAACTATCCAAGAACATGTACATGAAGTAAATTGAACTATCCCTCTGAAAGGCTGGAAATCCTGTGCTTCACCCCTGTATCAAAATGGATAGCATTACTTATTCACCTTTGAAATCTTCATTCATATAGTGCTATTTTTAGCAAATCATAGAAAGGATTGGGGTGGAGGAGACTTTAGAGATCATTTAGTTTCACTCCTCATGCCAACGGCTGCCGTATGATCGCTTCTGTAACTTGGGGAGGTGGGCAAATAAAAAGATGGTAAAATAATTGGGAACTTGGCCTTTTACCTGTAAAGCATAGTTTCATCTACCGAGTCACAGCAGAAATTGAAAACTGAACTGGAACAGCTGCATGAGGGCAGAGGAGCAGCGGAAAGCTTTAGAGAGCTCTCCCACTGCCCGTCCTGCGGGTGACCAGCCCCACCGAGCCGCCCGCAGCGCGAAGGCAGAGCTCTGACAGCCCTTCTCCGTGACACCTGTCCCTGACAGCTGAGCGACACCGAGATCCTACTGCCAAACATCCCGAGCGCCGGGAGCGGCAGCAGACGGGCATTTCCCGGGGCACATCCCGGCTGGCTGCTGCAGTCTGAACTGCGCTGGGAAACAAAGGGCGGCACGGCTTCAGCGCTCCCCATCACTCCCAGGGGAGAAGATGCGTCGCCTGCGCTGACAAGGCTCCTGCTCGGGAGGTGCTGAGAGAACGGCGGCGGCCAGAGAATGCCCCAGCGAGGAGGAGGGCCCGGGTAAGCGCGGGGAAGGCCGGCCGGGAAGCCCAGCACACCTGGATGAGCCTGCTGCCAGGGATGCTCTCCGGGACGGCTGTTTTCCGGGAAGGCAGCTTTCCTTCCCGCGGCCCAAAGGCGCCCTCTGCCCTGCCCCGAGCGGGAACCCTCCCGGCAGCTGAGCCCCACCGAGCGCTGCGTTCCCGCCCGGAGCTCCGCTCCGCCGCCCGCCGCCCCGCCGAGCCCTTTGTCCGCCGCGGGAGGCGCCGGGAACCGGGAAAGGGGGGCTGCCGGAGTTACCGATGGAGACCTCCTGGGCGAAGGCGAGGGAGATGAGGAGCAGCGGCAGCCCCACGGCGATGCAGGTGACGATCTTGTCGAGCGCCAGCTCCAGCCGCAGCCCCTTGTAGCGCGTCTCCGGCGGCTCCTTCAGCAGGAAGTCGGAGAAGACGTACTCGGTGGCGATGTGCGCGATGGCCATGGCGGGCTGGGCTCGGCTCGGCTCGGCACGGCTGGCCTGTGCCGTGCTGTGCTGGGTTACGCTGGGCTGCGCCCCGCCCGGCTCCGCCCGGCGCGGCTC
>VZSE01003461.1:69171-142718 GCA_013398275.1 Promerops cafer | reverse complement strand
ATATTGGATTATAATCAGAATAAATGCCCCTAATAATCAATTTAGTGGTATTACTGTTAGGGACATCATAACCTTTACTGAGAGGTAACAAATTCATCATCTCTGGAAGTCTACAGAGGTTTCAAAGATATGAACAGAATTTTCTTGTTCAGGTAGTACCACTGAGGAAAAAGTGTGACTTTAGTTTACTACCTTATAGTATGGATGACATAATGCACTACAAAACTTTTTGTCTGAACTATTATTGATGCTGTATCTGGAGCCCTACCTGGACTGGTGGGCACTTAGGGGCATTCTTCTCACCTGAAAATAGAAATTCTGTTGATGGCAATTCCAGGGAAAGCTTGCAGATGGTTCATTGTAAAAAGAAATTTATAACACTGAAAAGAAAATGGTGGTTTACATACCAAACTTACTTACTTTGGCAGTTTATGAAATCTGTGTTTCTTTACAGTGAAGTCAGAAATGACACCTGATCTGATCTCCTGTGCTGGGCAGGGTAACCAGACACCCATAGCAGGAAGCATGGCATTCCCACCTCTTGCTGAGAAGCAATCTTGAATAATAATAACTCTTCTTGCTCCTTGATGATCTATCAATCACTCTGTTTTTCAAAGGAAAATTTAGTCTGGCACTTGCAGTGATGAAAGAGTAGGTTCTGGCAACTCTCTTGTCCTTCAGGAGCAAAGGAAAGCATCTAGACTTGGCATAGGCTTAAGGCATTCGCTATATCCAGTAGCGTTTAGATGAACACAATGATTGCATCAGAATTAAAGGCTGAGTGTGGGACTTCAAAACGTCTGTAGACTTGTAAACTGCTTTTGCTGAATGTCCATAGCAATATTGCTCCAGCAGGAAAAGCAGAACTGCAATCAAAACCCCACTTTAATGTCTGGGGGAGATGGGAGGTAGAAGAGAACGGGGTGAGTCAGCACATATTGTGAAATACTCATTCATGAATCACCAGAATCACCCGAACGTTGGCATCAACAGGTAACAGGGAAAACATTAGTGCAGCTGTAACTAATGTTTAGAGACAAAGCTTTTTTGCAGGGTAGGTGCTCTCCACTGAGCTGTGCACGAAGACTTGGTATTTTGGAAAATTATCAGCCAGCTCCATTCATTTCAACAAGGTTTTAGAACTGTTTATTCCCATTTTCCTTTCAACGGTTTCTTTGAAGTGAACTCAGGAACATGCATTTTAACTACCGGCACACCTATTATTCTGACATTTATGCCATTACCTCAAGTTCATCCATGTAACAGCAGCAGCTCCAGCAGAATGCTCACAGTGGCCAGGAGCAGCAGCAGCCCCATCTGCTTTGCTGAACAGGCACATCCTCGCCCTCTCCCATATGTTCCAACCAGGAGCTTTTCCCTAAAGATCTTCTTTCTATGCAGGTGCCATGAGGTACACATCATGTGCAGGTCCAAGGACAGCTGTGTGGCAGGTCACCTTTATCTTCTGCAGTGGAAGGGCATGTGCCTCACATAAGTAAATCCTGTTTGTGCACACAAACCCTTCTGAACAAAAGAGTGGATCATCTACCTTGGTTTTCATGCCACCACCTTAATCAACATTAACCCTACCAGGAAAAGCCAACTAGCTTGTCTTGGGGAAGATTTTCCTGGCATAACCAAGCATAAATTACTTACTTCCAACAATGAAATCACTAGATCTCATCCTCTGTGAGGAACCAAGCTGGGGACAGAGTTTGCATTAACTTGTATTTTCCTTGATATATTTTATTGTTTTCTTAACGGAGGAGCATCAGCTCCTCCCAGATTCTCATCTACACTGTTAATGGAAAATCAGACCCATATTCTTCCTTCATTTTACTCCTCTGCTTTCTGCAGTTTCATTACAAGTTTCAGGAACAACACACTTCTGAGGAGAGTACACAAGTAACTGTTTGCTAACATAGATGCCTAGTTTTCCGTTAATCTCCAAAGTGTGATCTTACTATGTATAATCAGACCTCCATGATAAACTTGTGTGCCAAGCAATATTAGAGAATTTCTTGGGAGGATCTCTCCAGGTGTGGCCAGGCAGGACACAACACTCCAGGACAAAAGAACATGAGTTAACTTAGCTGCCCAAAGCAGGGACACCATAGAGCAAGACGTACTGCCACATTGTTAATCCCATATTTGTCTTTTAGTATATTCAGGAAATTAATTCCATAAAGCTGGGAAAGCTTTTCAAACATGTACATGACAGTCTTCTTTTCCCTCTGCATTTGGATTAAAAACTAAAGCCAAAACCAGCAAACCTTTTCCTGTCCAAACTCTTGAGTGACTAACCAAGCAGGGGAGATTTATTACCACCACTCATGATGTTCTACTGTTCTTTACCTTTTGTAATGATTTAAATAATACTTATCCATTATGGCTGCTTCCAAAACCTTTCAACTTAAAGCATTCAAAGAAAAAAAAAAAATCACTGTTTGTTTCAAAGCCGTATTTTAGTATTTCCCAGCCAGCTAAGATTCCTGCCCAGTTGCATGAGCAGTCACAAAACAACACTGCCAACAATCGGCTCAAATAGCCATGTAAAGAACTGAGACATCCTGTTCTTCTTAAGCTCTGTGTTTTAATTCTCTCTAATATCCCACATGTCTCTGAGCTATCACACATGGCTTAGGATAAATGTTGTTACCTACCACATGGATTCATAAAACATCCTGGTCTGGGATTCTTGGAAATGAAATCATCAGCACATCAACTCATGGACATAGTGGTAACATTTGTTCAAGGAGTGTTTAGGTAATTTAGACAGAAAAATCCCCTGAAGGTTTCATCTACTGTGAAATGTTAGTCACAAAAATCAAATGGAGAGGCAGGATTCAGAGCCTTGCATGTCTTTAAATCAAGGCAGATCCCTGCCAGTACACACAATTCAAGGCAATGTAAGCAGTGCAGATCTAAACGCGATCTCATTTTTGTGACAATGCAGAAACCCACATTGAAGTTCTTCCTGAATTAATCAGCAAGAAACCATTACAGCCATTAGTCCTCACTATTATACACTGCACAAACATAAATATTCATAACTACATAATCAAGTTTAGAACAAACCACAGATCAGCTCAGAAGGGCTGTCCTAAAGGCAAGAACAAAAAACTTTTGTAAACAAATTCAGGACTACACTGACTTTTACCTTCTTCCCCCTTATCCAATGTCAGGTTGTCAGGGACTGATCACTCAGAAGTTCTGTAGCAGAATCAGAAGTTGGGCTTTGCTCCAAGTGCAGTGAGAATGAAGAGCAATGAGGCCACTTGCCACAGGAGCACCCATCTGGCAATGCCTGTGCGAGTGCCACAGAGCACTATTCCACCACTGGTGCCTGCTACCAGGAAGGACTCCATCCAAACTCCAACACCACCAGGCACAGTAGAGAGAAAACACCACTAACAGAGTTCATGGCCGTTAAAGAGGTCTGTTTATTTGCTGCAGGGTCCAACACTTTCTTCACTGCTGCCATAAGCACAGTCAACTTTATTTTTGGTGCACAATGTTCTCCTTGCTCTTTGTTCAAATGGCTCAGTACAGTGCCAGCACAATTTTCAACCCATCACCTTTTAAGCAACACCAATGATCGATGAGGCAAATAAAACCCAAATCATGCAACATGTGTTAGGCTGATAAAATTAGGCTGAGAATATTTATATATTTACACAGCGAACATTCAACATTGCAATCAGCTTGCAGACTTGTATTATCTTGACCAAGTATCCAAACAGCTACATTCTGGTGTAAAATACTTTTTTGTTTAAGGTTTCGTGTAAAAGCTACTTACTTCACAATGCCTTTAACTGGATAACCGTACCTGTTTTTGACACAGAATTTCTACACACCAGCACCATACACTTGCAGTCATACCTTGCAGAATATGTAAGGCATTTGCAGACATCTGATTGCTGTGACCACAAGAAATCCACTTTCTAGAGCTTTCAGCTGTGACCTTTGGAAACCATGAGAGTCTTTCAAATACAAAGGGCAAATTCATATGAGAGACACTGTTCATCCAAGACCTACAAACTTGTCGTTTCTTGACACTGCTACATACAACACAGATAGAATTTAAGACTAATAAATTATTTTCCTAAATAAAAATTTGTTCTTAAACCCCACTGGGTAACAACAGGGCTTAGGCACTTCTGAAGATTTTATCTTACATCTGTCTTTAATATGGAAGCTTCAGACTACAAAATACAGGACAAGCAATCATCTCGAAAAGGAAAAATTAATGACTGGCAAGAAACAGGTCAATAGTCTTAAGAGTGTAGTCTATTTCCCTGGATTCCACATCCATACAGGACTTCAGTGATCAGATGGGATTCTGTACATGAGGGTCTGCTGGTAGCAGTCTGTCTGCAGAGCCAAGGACTTCACTGTCTAAATAATGAACATACTTTGGGAAAAAGATATTACTGTGAAAAGCCACCTGTGCAAACAATTCTCTTTTCTGGAAAGCCCACCGTGCCCAGAAATAGAGACCTATAAAAATAATAACAGCAATCCAGAGACCAACATGCCCAAGCCTTGTAAACAATGAAGACCAGGAAAACAAAAAGAGAAGGAACAGGGATCAACACAAACTGGATTAGCCAAGACAGCTGAAAGACTCACAGGGTTTGTAAAAGCATCTTCTTTTAAAAGGAAATTTGGAATGCGCCTTGTCCTGGCTGGCAGTAAGAGAACATAATTTCACATACATGGTGGTCTCTAAGGCAGAGCAATAATCAGCTAGCACAAAATAATTGATTTAAGAGCTTTCTTAAAAAAAAAAAAAACAAAAAACAAGAAAACCCAACCAACTAACCAAAACAAAACAACTCAAGCTTTTTATACTGGTTAGATCGATAGCAGTGAAAAACTTGTTATGGGTGAAAAGATTCACATCCCTGTGTTTGACATCTACCAATATACAACATCTATGAAGTGCTCAAGTGGCAAGCCTTGATCTCCAGAGGGAGTGAATGGGCAGAAGGGTGGAAGGAGTTAACTGAGCAATGAGGTATGGTGGAATTCCAAAAAGAAAGAAAGCTGTTCTGCAAAGTTTCCCAAATTTGTTAACTGAGCTACATCTTCAAACATCAGCATAAATAACGAAACCCACTGTGCTCCAACCATTAAGACAATGACAGCCAAACAGCCTTCATGGCACTGCAGGACACGCCAGATCCATCTGCAGCAATTACTTCAATGGCCAACAGGGGCTGAATCCAGTTTACTGTTTGGGAGCTACAGAACTAAATCACCTCCAAATTAATACAGTGAGAGGTTCTTACTAACATTCACTTTTCTGATGTAGTGCAATAGCATGCTAAGGGTCCAGCTGTGCCATCCTGACCCAAACAAAATATTTTGATCAAATTTCCTGTCAATCTGTCCACACAAGGACAGTTTTCAGGGTTTGTTTAAAAGCAGAACAAAATGTGGAATTTGATAACAAAAAGTGGGAACCACTGGCTATACATAAGAAGTCCAAGACAGTTGTTTAAAGAAGGAATAACTGAGAATCTGGCACATCTTTGCTTCCAAAAAGCACTATTGACATTCAGTAGACTTTTTGACCTCTGTTTTCCATGGATGTCCATGAGGGCATACTTGTAGTCCTTTTCTACTAGAAAAGGTGAGTCTTCAATGTACCTATAGCATATCCCACTAGCAAGATACAAGAAATAAATTTACATTTTTTAGGACATTACAGCCCTTCAAACACTAGACATCAAAATCCAACCACATACATGTAATAAAGCAGATGATACCTCCTGAAACACAGATGTAGGATCTAAACTGTACCTTCCATAGCACTGCTTTTAAACTAATGCACTAGCTTACAATCATTCCTCATTTGCTTTGAAATCTTACACAGCAAGATCTTCTCAGTCTTTCAAATCACACAAAGTTAAGCCACCTAAACATAATACACAACACCAAGGGAGCATTACAAATTCTCATCCACTGAGAAGTGTTCAGGCACCTACCACTGAGGGTCCTATCTGGATACAGTTCCTTTTTACATTGTTCCTCTGGCTGCCTGACTGAAAGGTATCAATTGTCATGATTAGTACAAATGTGAACCCTCTTTCCCTTCCCTCTCCAATGAACATTTGAAGGAAAACCAAGCACTGATTTGCCCAGTCCAGTAGTATGAAAGTGCAGAGTAAGGAGCACATTGAGAGGCTTGTTTTCTAGCTGAGGAGTGGTTTAATTCTCAGCACGGGCAAAGAGAGAATATTTGTACTGACTGATGCCAGGCACACTACCTATAGGGATCTCAGGTACCCACCCAGGCTGCCTGGCAAGTTCCTTGAGAGGGCACTTCAGCTGCTGAGTGAGGACTCCACCTCTCCCTGGGCTCAGGGAGAAAGCCTGGGGCAGCCAGGTTAGATGGTGGAAACACCTTCACATCCACACAGACGACAGGCAACATTCCAAGGTTGCAGCATGAAAAGTGGGTGTGCTGGTAATGACAAAGGGAACATTTTTCTAATGCCTTGCAACACATTTGAAGTCAACTGAAAACTGGTCAGCTATCCCTGTCATACACTTATGCTGCCAGTGTAAGAAAGGCCACCATGCTGTGCGAAGGTGACAGCTTCCAGGCCTGGCCTCAAATACAGAGAGACCTCCTTACCATGCTGGAGTCATCAGGTTGGGCTGAAGGGCAAATTTGGTCTGCCTTTATGCTGAAGTGGAACTATTTCCATGGAATCTAGCCTGAGGAAAAAAAGCAGAAAAGTCCTATTTGAGAGGTTAAGTCATTAGATGCTACTGTGAGAGTAACAACAAAGCACTTTGGAAAGACCAGGTATGAGGGAGTCAAAGGTCCAGGCTCAGAGCACGTGCCACAGCATCAGGTTTAAGTGCTCAGAGTCTGAAAAGTGACAAAAATGGCATCTTCACTCTCCCTTTGTGCATGCACTGGAGTCTCATGTGCCTCAAGGGACACGCCACCCCTCTCACTGCTGTGTGGTCCTAAATAGACCCAAGTATGTACTGGCTCTCATCAAAATAGTCAGCCAGAGCTCAGTAACCTCAGCATTCAATCATTTTGTTTTCAAATGTCAAGGACAGCAGTTTTGCTGTTTGGAGAGAGCTGAACTTCATGTGTAAACATAAGGCTTTTTTCCTGAGAGCTCCTGACACACCATTTTCAGACCTCCCAAAATGCAATTTTTAGTCACTTTTCAGAAGAGAATTTTGTTTCCATCTTTTGTGTTTCAAGAAAGCTCTCTGTGCTTCAGCACGTAACAACCAAAGATGGCAAATCCGGGCAAGCTGCCTGACCATAAAGTAGCTCCCATGCCCTCCTTGGCTACAAAGGGTACCACAAGGATGCCTACAAACTCTCAAGTCCAGTGCATGCAGGAGGATGGGTTACTAGTAAGATTTTAGGCCTTTGGAGACCAATTACAGTCTCCTGTTTTTTCAATTTAGACTCAAACTGCTATTGACTCAACTGAAAGATAAGCAGCATTAGTACTGGAGATGAACCTCAGCTTTACTATAGCAGCACATTTTAGCCTTCTTTTCACTGGCTCATTTTCTTAGCCAGTTTTTGAGGATGAAAATGTTGCTGTTCTTTGGTAGATAGAGAAATCTGACAGCAGAGTTCACCTGTCCTAACACTGACACATGAAAAATGGGAACATTTTCAGCCTGTTTTAAGCTCTGACCTGACCTGCTGCACACATCAAAACAGCAATGTATCTTTTTCCTTTTCTTCCCTTAGCAGGAAGCTGCTCTCTCCCTGCTCCACTCCACACACACACACACACACACACAGACACACACTCGCAAACGGCTGATCAGACGAGGAGAGGGCATGGCCAGAGTCTGTGGAGGGATGTCCAATAGCACATCATTATGAAGTTCTTAGAATGTTTCTCCCAAGGAATATAAAGTTTAGCACATTCTGTACATATTGTTGGCTTCTTAGTTATAAAGTAAACACAGTAGCAAACTGTCCATGAAGTGTTGACTCAGTTTAAACACAGCCCCTTCTCATTTTATCTTGCTGAAAGTCCTCTTCCAGTCAGAAACACTCCAGTGATGTGGGCATTCGGTGTGTGACAGCAGAGGAAGGAAGAAAGAGGCACTTTTGATTGGCTGGTATTCCTGGACTTCCCTTTTTCCTGCGGAGGTCTATGTTCCTGACACTAGATGGTAGTGTTAGCACGGAAAACCGCTGTGGATAGGCACTTGGCAACAAGGCTCCAAGGCAGTGCCCGCTCTCTGCTATGTCATCAGGATTGGTTTCTGCCGCACTTCCAGGATATCTGGGCATGGGAGAGAAACAAAGAGACACAGCCAACTTAAGAGGCTCCTGAAAGTAGTCACAGTATCAGAAAGCATGAAGAACTGGAGACATAAGCCCACCAGGAATCTAAAACATGACGAGTACACGGCTTTGCCTGTTAAAATCTGAGTTAACCAGGAGGTAGCTGGGAGGAACTGAAAGATGACAAACTGCAAATATATCCCATCGTGTGGAGAGGACAGCTGATCTACTACCATTTGTACTGGGATGAAGCAACATACGTTAGACAGGGAGTGGCAGTATTTTCCAGGGAAACAAGTGTAAGTGCCATTAACAAGACATGCAAAGGGGTTTCCCATTCTTGAAGGGACAAATGCAGCATCTCCAAGTCCCTTAAGGAGACTTCTGTGGGTACAAATAATTCAACTCCTTCCTTCATTCTATAGCCCAAAGCCTACATTTCTGCACTCAAAAAGCTGCCATAAAAAAAACATTAATCTTTTTGGCTCCTCAATTCCATATTGTCCATGTGGGACAGAATATGAACCTTAGAACTTGTGTTGTAATCATGGGCATCTTTGTAAATATAGGCAGTAAAACCAACATGGCAGGGCACTACATGGAAATATCTGGAAACTGGGCTATGATGTCCTTTTCAAGGCTACACAAAAAACAAGGAACATGGGAAAAGGGAGCACACAATTAAAAGGCTGATCAAACACAACTGCACAAAGAAGATGACATGAGCAAAAAATGATCCCCAGCTCCAGAGGGCTCCAGCCACACCTGTAAAGAATTAAACATAGTGGAGGGAGTCCAGTAAAGGGCAACAGAGATGACTAAGGAACTGGATCATCTGACATATGAGGAGGAGCTGACAGACCTTGATTATCCAACATGGATAGAAGGGTCAGAGTGAAGTCTTATCAATAAACTCAAGACATTTTAAAAAGTACTTTGATCACTATCACTGGGATTTTAATACTCTATTTACAACAGCATTACAGAGAAGTACTTGTTCCTCTGTCTTAATAGCAGAATCCCTCAACATGGTAGGCTGTGCACAGTGCATGTCAAAATTCACCTGTTAAAATTCGATGCAATGGCAAAGTGATGTATGTTAAGTGTGCATAGAGTAGAAAGTTTTCATCTGTCCTGTTCAGCTTCAGCCACGAGCCCACCAGCGAGCGTCCCGTTCCAGACAGGGACCGCGACCGGAGATTTGTCGCGTTGTGCAGATCTGTAAAGGCAGGAAGAGACAGCAAGCCTCAAGGCATTGTACTTTACTGGAACACTTCTGAAACTCAAAAAAGGAGGAAAGCCTCCTATTCATTGTTCAGAGACAAATCACATGCAGGACACTATCATAACTGCTTTTTAAAAACCAGTCAGACCTTGCCTAGCACAGAGTTCACCATTTACACTGAAGCTAATAAATAGTAGCAGCAGCAGCTGAAAACAACAGACTGATAGGAGAGGGCTTGTGTTACCACACTGCACCAGCAGAACACTAACTCAGCCTTCCCTCATGCACAAAATCATAGAATAGCCCTATAATTAAGTACTTACTCATGCAGAAATTCACCAGGGTAACAAAATAGAAATTGTTTCTTTTGAAGAAAATTGCCATCTAGCAGACATGGGGAGATTCAACGTTAATACCTCAGTTTCCTGCACACCTCCATGCACACCCTGAGCAATGCCTAGGACCCCTCAGCTGAGCCACTGTTCTCAGAATTAGTTTAGATGTCCCCAAGTAACTTTTAAAACAAAAAGATACTGAATCCCCTGTAGGCCAGAGGAGTTTTTCATAGGTGCAGGTCTCTCCCACAGCCATGTGCTGCATTTTTGGAGTGTTTTTAAATCTTTGCTCTATTGCCCTGTAAAATTCAGCCCTGTCCCACAGTGCTAAAACCAGATGTTGAAGTCAACAGATCGATTCTGAACCAGAGTGATCCAAGCTCTGGGACTGAAAGCAGATCCTGATCCAAAGAGGAAAATACATGGTGGCAGCTACTCTAGAAAGATGCGTAACAATGTGTGAGGAAAAAAACTGTGAAAATCCTTCCCTCCTTCCCTATACACGTGTATAGCCAAGCTGTCTATTACCTCTTCCCATGCATGACCACTATGCCAGGAGCACTGTCGTGGCCAGGGCAGCAGGATCTGACTCTGGAAGCTGCAATAAGCACAACTCTCCTGGTGTATCATGCTTGCACACAGCAAAGCCACTGAAGTGGGCCTTGATGGGCTGTTCCTGTTCACCACAGGTCTGTCTGCACTGGGGCAACTCTGCAGCATCAATGGCTGTACTAAGGACACTGCTGATCTTTACACAATCCACATCTTTTCCTCCACCCACAAAGCCAAGATGCACCCAAATCTCTACTCCTATCTCTGCATCTTCTGCATCTGCATCTGGCTTTTTCATGCCAAAATAAGAGAGTTTCACTACTGCAGCTCCTGAGGAGCACTGGTAGGACACGCAGGTTTCCGAAATTTGTAAAAAAATAGCCATTTAGTTACTATTCCTTGTAGAAAACTCATCTTTGAATAAATTAAGCTTCCTAGCATAAGCTATTAAAATATTCTTCTTTTTATCTCTCAGATGAGGAACAATAAGGTCAAAACACTTAGAAACCATTTCTTGGTATTCTATACGAATGCTATAAAATATCTGAAAAACCTAGAATTTGTTTACTTCCATAAATATATCAGAAGGATAAGGATATGAAAATAAAAAGGATGTCCATCATTATCATTAAATACTCTTGGATAATACCACAAGACAACCCTGAGCAGGCACTGCACAACCCATGAGGGCTGCCAGAGAAACACTTTGAACTCTGTTCTATCCTGGGCAACCTCCAAAATAAAGATACCAAAAAAAGGACTAGATGTGGGGAAAGCTGCCCTTCTCCCCACACTACCTTGTGCCTAGTAAAACATACTAAAACACATCTTATTTGAAATAACATATGTTTTCATTAGTCAAATTAAGGAAAAAGAGATGAGCGAAGGTTTTTATTGATAGAACACTGAATTAGCTACCATCAGTTTAAGCTTCCACAGAATTTGCATTGAACATTGTCACCTCAGTTTGTATTTTAATGTGCAATTCTTTATTAGCTAAGGTGGTTCAGTGCTGCTGATAGGCAGTATCTTTGGCAATAGGCAATATCTTTGCTACTTCAAACAGAACTGTAATCTGGAAATTACCTCTGGGTTTTTCTGTTGGAATGCTAACAGACTGTTAGATTTGTTGACTGAATTGTTTTTAAACATATGAAAAGCAATTTGGACATTGACATTTTTGAGTTTCCTGCCTCACAAGACTGTGATGTGATTGGGATTTATATACTATATTCTGAGTCAGGCTCCATCTTGCCAGTTGTTTCCTGCTGAGTAACTGGAATTTAAAGGAAGAGTTCCACAAGGCATTAAACTATTATACAGACAAACTCATTAGGTTTTCTGTTTATAAAATTCAGAACTGATTCAAAGCCAGTTGAAGTAAATGCCTCTTCACCAGCTTTAACCAACTCTGGATCAAATCAGAATTCAAAGAACTTGCTCCTGAGAACATGCCCTACCCCACTACACCTGGCGAACTGTCCCCAGAGACTGTGGCATCTGGGAAAGGGGGAGGATGTCAGCTGCTCCAGTTTCCCTCAAATGGGTCCATATAAAGGAATAAGTTTTAACATATTCAGGAGTTGTGGGCTCCAGCTTTCAAAGAGATGCTTAAGCCTATGAAAAATCTAATTTTCAGAGAGACAATGGCTATATGTGGAGCTCTTGTTTTTCCACCCTGTAAACCTTCTTGAAAACCCTGCACTGGGATCCATTTCCACAGCCCTGTGTCCTCTCCAGACAAGTCTGTTTAGCTGTCAATACTTCTCTTACCTCCACCATCATCATCTCTGAAGAACTCCTCACTGTCATTTGCTGAATGGGACTTTTTCATCTCAGCAATTCGATTTCGGGTCACTTTTCTCTTGAGGGATGGGGAGAAGAAGGATGGGCGGTTGTTACGTTCTGGGGTTGGTGGTGTGCTGAAAGAAGTAACCTGAAAGGGAAATAAAAGAAATGCTTTGAAAAAGTCTTGGTTTTCCCTCCATGTGCCACATGGCAATCACATGTGTAAAAATCAGAATGATGACTGGTATCTAGCTCCATTTTAGCAAAGTGGCTAGAGAATTTAAACTGAACAATCACCTCAAAATGCTCACCAAGGGGAAAATATTTTGATATATCACAACCCTCAATTGTTACATGATCAATGAAAAACCTCTCTGCTCAGATGATCACTTATAACAAGGATTTACAGTCATAATGGCACAAAATTAGTAATTTAGGCACCAAGAATGTCAATCTTATTTTTGCATGTTGACATGCAGGAGACTTAATATGCTAAGAATGTACTGTATTGAACACACTCAAAATGTGCATCTTCATTTCTTTGGCACACACAAGGCAGCAGTTTCCCCACTGGGAAGGCTGTCCCATGGGATCCTTGTGGCAGGTCAGTGTCTCTGGGGAGCAGGGTTACAAATTCCCGAGCCCAGCACACTGAGGCAGAAGTGAAGTCAATGTTCTCATTTATGTGTGTCATGTTTCAATACTGGAAGGAGAAAATGAAGCTGTGGTGCCTCAGAAGATTTGGTTAGTCCAAGTGATGGCAAATACAGGGATTGAACTGTATGTGGTGAAACTCAAGTTAGGGACAAAACTATGGAGACACCCTTCCTTCAGAGCAGCAGTTGCCATTGAGTAAACTGCAATTAAAGCCAAGTACACCTGTTTTGGAGAGAACTGAAACACAGTGCTGAGGTACTGGCTTTGATTGCAGTATTTTAATAGTTTCATTTCAAAGGGAAGAAAATAGGGATAACTACTTTGCTAATGGATGTGAGTAACTTTTGTCTTGTCCTTCTTTCTTCACACAGTCAATTTAACAGTCCCATAGCTCTCCCTGAGCTGGCACATGACACTGCTCATATCTGTCCAAAGAAATGCAGAGGGAGGTAACATAAGTGATGATGGCAGCCAAGCCAGGTTGAGTGCAGAAACACTCCGTGTTGTACTTCTATCACTAAGGCTAAAAAAATAAAAGAAGGGCATTGTAACACCCAACTGATCCTCTTCCCAGCACACTTCATTTCTAATTTGTGCTTGTCTCTGTATTTAATTTGGGAGTCATTTCATATCATACTCTGGGGGGAGCCAGAAACAGACATATCAGCGTTAAAACCATTAGCAAAAAGCAGTGATAACACATTATCAAATCTAATTTGACATTTTCCAGATGACACTGAAAGCCTTGGAGACAAAAGATCGTGTTGTTCCTACAGGCCTGATTTCTTCTGGCTGTGCTTCTGTGGTAGAGAGCAAGAATGTCCACTTAATGAGTTCTGTGCTGGTAGCTCATGTTGCCTTTTACCAAGTCAGAAATAAAAAGCACACTGCCTGCATGGAGACCTCTAGAAGCTGTTCTGCAGATCTTTAAATTATACAGGTTAGCTGCACTACACAGAAAACCATGCTAGACTCCATCAGGTACTGACCTAGCCCAGGTCTGTGCAGGTATTTTGAAGACATGTTGCCTAATCCTCATTAACTAGGTAAAATGTTTTAATGGAAAACAAAGCTCAGGATTGAATTAAGGCCAAATCAGCATCTGTGGTGTGATTCTATTGGCATTTTACTGCACTTGCATTAAAATTAAGCATATTTATGAATACAATGCTGCATCTGGATCTTTGCTTTAGCATTATACAGGCTTCGTGTAGGCAGTATCCCTCAGTGGCAAAACCTAACAGCACCACTTACTGTGAGGTTTAGCAAGCAACCTATATAATACACAAATTCCACATTTCTAGGTAAATCCCATTTCGCACAGAAATGGAATCTACTTTCTTTTATAGAAAACAGGCAGAATCATTGGTTTCCCTGGCATCAAGATTGCTGTTGTTTCAAAAAAACACTCCTCCAGAAGTATGAATCATCCAGTCATCTCTGTATTCAGATCTGGTCAGGGGAAACTGTGTTAAAGAATCTATCTCACATACTGAGTACAACCAAATTACACACAGGCAAAACTAAGTGCAGAACCTCAGCTTCAGCCTGCCTCCTTGGCTTTGGAACAAAGCATGTTTGTGCTTCACCCTAAGAGAGTACTTCTGTCTGCTACTTACTCTCTCATGCACTGGGGAGTCTGGATTTGAATCTTCTTCTGTCCCATACGGTGAAGTGTCACCAGTGGAAACTCTACTCACTGCCATCTCTGCATGTCCTTTTCCCTGTGGTCCTTTCATTCGGACAAACTCCATGTTGTTGTATTTATAAAAGCCAAAAGACATTCTTTGAGCCATCTTAGCTGCAACACTCACCTACAATACATCAAGACAGAAGAGAAAAAACATGTAATAACAGCTCTACAACTTGAAAATAACATCCTCTGAAAGCAGTTATCTAAGAAGTCAGAATCATAGTGGATAATGATTGGTAAGAAACATTTTAAGCCACAATCTGAAGCAATCTCCAAAAGGAAAGTAATTTTACAGAGACAAAAACAAGTTCTGAGAAGAACCAACTCCTTTAGCCATCCAAAAGGCAGAGTTAGCAGTGGCACACTGAGAGAAAACCGAAGGTTTTTATTCAGGTCCGCACACTGTAGCACATGAGAGCACAGGCAGGCACGTGCTCAACTCAATGCAGCCTGTGCTGGGGCACTCATTTGAGTCCAAAAAGCAATAGACATACACACACAAGATTCCTCAAACCAGCAAAGCACACCCCACAACTGGGTCACTATTCTGTGCCAAGTAATTTCTGACATTTTTATGTCCACACTGTCAAGGCCAAAATATAAGGAACCAGCTCCACGTACAACTAACCTGCACTGCATGGCTCACCAAGACACCCTGACAGCTTTAAATCCCTTCAGCAGACACAGGGGCTCAATTTCCAGTCAGCACAACTGAACTGAAAATTGAACTGAGAACTGAAAAAACGAACAGACCAATATGAAAACAGTCAAGGTTTTGCTAAGTGAGAATGATACCGTAAGTTTTCAGCTTTTTTCTGTAAGTTTAAGTGATTTATTGCAATTCTCATCAGTTTATGAAAAGGCCAAGATGCTTATCAGCTAGTATTGTACTGAGAATTACAGAATCCTAGAATAATTTAGGTTAGAAACAACCTTTAAGATCATTAAGTCCAATCATTAATCAAACACTGCCAAGCCCACCACTAAATCATGTCCTTAAGTGTCACATCTACACATCTGTTAAATATCTCAGGGGCTGAGGACTCTAACACTTCTCTGGGCAGCCTGTTCCAGTGCTTGACAACTCTTCCAATTTTTCCTAGTATTCAATCTAAACCCTCCCTGAAACAACTGAAATCAAGTAATCTTCAAAAGCATAGAGATTACTCTATGTAAAAAGAATGGTAAAATTTCGAGTTTTGCCTCTGGCCATAATGAAATATGTGAAGAGTTAACGATTTTACTTCATCTAACAAAATAATGTCAAGTAGCTGTGTGGTCAATCTGGACATTCCTAGGCTATGAGGTGACTTTACCACATCAAATCTTATCTTTCAGCTGAAGGGCTTTCTTTTTATCTTGTCTTCAGTGATTCTGCATTCCCACTGATTTTAATAACCCAGCTGCTGACAGTGTAAGGCCACAAGATGTTGGTGGGAGAGAAACAACGTTTGTTTCATGTTCTCTCAGAAACCTGCTGGAAGAGTGTAATGGCTCACATTTAAAACACGGAGAAGGGAAATTACTCAGGACCTCTCCTGATAAGGACAGAAACAAAGAGAAATTTAGAGACACAGTAGAAATTGTGAGAATTTCTTCAGTTTTTTTCTAAAAATCTCTCAGGATTGTCTTCATAATAAACCATCTGAGAAGTTTATTGACACTTGATTTCAGCACTAAGAACTGAATTTGAAGGCGAAAGTGCTGGTATTTCATGTTTCTGTAGAAAGCAAAGAAAGCTTCTCTCAGTGGCAGTGAGACTACAGGGGTCTTTTGAAAAAAGACATGAGTGCAAAATACGATGAAGAAAAATACACTTTATCACAGGGTAGTTACCAGAGTTTAAAACCTCCCATGAAATCATACCTTCTCTGAATACAGAAATATCTATGACTTTTCAAGAAAATGAAGGGGCTCCAAGAACTGTTGTTCAGGTCCATTCCTGTGTCATGCTCCTGACTACAATAGTAGCTTTCAGCTAACTTTCAAAGCCAAAAAAGACAGACTATGATGTAGCTGATCTAACAGGACAAAAAGCTGACAGCTTCAGCCTGAAAATCTAGTCAGAGCACCCTTGCTGCAAAGGACATTGTCTTTCAGAAGCTCCTTACCCTGTTGTCATAGACCTTCTTGAGTGCTTCATAGCGGATGGACCCCTGGAAAATCACCCCTTGGAAGGTGTTGCTTTTATCACTGGCCACTAGCTCCACACAGACCATTTCTCCTTCTCCCACAGTCATGTCACTGAAAACCTGCCAAAGATGCAAGATCAAACACTTTGATGCAAAGTTGTTCAAATCAAAACACATTCAGATTCCCATGGCTGTCCTTACGCCCAAGGAAGTTTCAATATAAATTGAAAGGGAGCCGAATGTTCCACCCCAGCCTTTCAAAAAAAGACACCAGGCAGAGCACACTGCAAATCACTTGTTGAGATGAGCAGCTCTCACATCAGCCTGTCATGCTTTAGCCCATCATCGACACGGATGCCAAAATCCAGCTTTAAGATCAGATTTCAAACATTAAAAAGATAGGAAGGTTAAATAAAAATAAGATGTAGCAGAAAATAACCCTCAACTGGCCAGGAACATTTGTCCAAAAGGTACAAGAAAACAGCTAATCAGGACATAAGAGTAGAATAGGACAAAACTTTGCTGCTGCAACAAGGAACTCACCTCCTCAAAACTGTCAATCATGAAGAATATATTGGGGTAGCTGATCTTTGACTCCTCTCCTTTACTGTCCATCGGGTGTTTGCTTGGAGACGCAAACACTTGCTGAGAAAGATGCAGAAAAAGATACTGCTTCTCAGTTAAATGTGCTTGGGAACAGACACACCAAACACAAGACAAGTAATTACAAAACACCTCAGGCTGGCACTGCTCACTTACACTACAGATGCTGGACATCCTGCAAGCACAGCTGAGCTAGTTTCTGACTAAAGCCAGATTTGCAATAATGGCACTTGAGAAATCCTTGGTTTTCACATGCAAGTAATCAAAAACTTCTTGCTTCACAGTAAATGTCCCTGTGTGTACCTGACCTCTCACCATACCACAGTACACCATCATACTTTTTCATCACCACTTTCAGGTGCCTTTAAGTTGCTGCAATGTGCTGCAAAGTAAAATGCCACAGTGCAAGAAAGTTACCATGAAGCAGCTGACCCAACACCTTTACTTTAATTTGTTGTTGTTTAGTAAGTACCACACTAAGATCAACCTCCCTCGGTAAGGGTAGTGTGGCTCTCCTGGAGTGATTCATAATGTTATTCTATTCCACATCTATCTGTGCCCAAAAACTGTTACTGTATCTTTACAACCCTACAGCCACAGACCTTGTGTCTGTGGGGTGCTATTGTGGGCATTTTTGAAATCAGTGCAGAGGCAGTTTCCAGGCTGTGTAGCGTTCACTTCGCAGCCTACTTGGTCTTTGTTCAGGCTTTCCTTCCTGTTTTTCGTTCTGTCTTCATTTTGCTTTGGTTTTTTTCCGTGTCTAGGGGAGACTGCAGTTAGAGATATTGGGCTGTCTGGGGGCAAATCCCACAGATGCCTGCCTGTAGCAGCCCTCACTCCAGCCCAAGCCCTGCCAGGAGAGAAGACTATGGAGAGTCTCTCTTTTGTGGCAGCTATGGGTTTGCAACTGTAGCTACTTGTAGAAATTGCATGTTGCAACTAGAAACTGTTTCAAGGTGAACTTTGCAAACTCTCCCTGCAGCGATAAAAAAAAACCATCGAGTTCCTGGGGCCAGGCCAAGCTGTGCCAGTGCCCCCAGGCCGGCCCTTTTCCCCCACCCCACACCCAGGTGCAGCCCCTGGCAGCAGCAGAGCCCACACAGGCCGGCGAGTTTCCATCTGCCCCTAGAGCTGCTCTGTGGGCTCCTGCCTTCCTCGTAGGCGTTGCCACCATCTCGTCACTTTATTCCTGGGGACACAGGGTCACCTAGGAGGCACCATCTTGGAAGGGAACAGTGTGAACGCCATCTTCCCTTTGTCCCTTGGCCACATGGCTGCCTCCTGCAGGCGCCATTTTGGGAACAGGTGTTTCTGGCATTTTGGGCCTTTCTTTGTTCCCATGGGGTTTTGAATGATAACAATTTGGTATCTAGTTGTTATTTACTTTTCCCCCCTGACTGTTGGTGCCCGTTTCATAATAAAATGTTATTTTTTCACTTAAATCTATTCGTATTTCATTCCTTGTTGGGGGAAAGGGATTGGTTGGAACCAAGGGGGAGTTTACTAATTTCAGAGTGCCCACCTCTTTTTAGACTGTATCAAACTGGAAATTATGGAATATAAATCATACCAAGTTTAAAATTTTTTTGTATAACTTTAGTCATGGGTTTTGTTCACCTTTGCCTGGGGGTGGGGGAAGGGAACTGAAGTTTCTTTCCAGGGGTCTGTTTCATCACTCGAGGCCTGATGAGCTTAACATCTCAACAGACTGGGAGTAGCTCAGAAGATACACAAAAGATAATGACCATTAACAAACATCAACTCCAAACATCACCCCTTGTGAGAGACACCTGGTCTGGGAAAAGAGATGTAAGAGAAATGAAGAATGAGAACCTAATTAACATCTAAGAGGACGAGATTGATAACCAATAGGAAAACAAATACTATGAACTATGTAATGTGTGACCAGTGAAAACTGAACCAATTAATTTCTATGGGTTTTGACTGTATAAGTATGTGAAAAATGTAGTAAAAATTATGTGGGATGGAATGAGTTTCTCTGCACAACCCAGACAATGTGTGGGTGAAATGACTTCTGTTGCATATCTGGCCAAAACAACATCCTGGCCAGAATAAAGTAATACTTTGATTCTCTAACACTAAAAAGAAGAATATTCGCTTTTCCTGCAGTTTCCGTTACAAAACCAAGACAACGGCTCGCAGGAGGACAAGCACTTGGTTTCTCATCCGCATCTTGTGCTTCTCTCTCTTTCCCTATCACTATGCTTCCTCTTGAACATTTCTCCCTCCCAAGCAGTTCGTGAACTTCTTTAGTGACTTTGGTTAAATAGCTAAAGGCTTTAGATTTTATCATTCCAAAAAGATTAATGAGTAGGTAAGGAGGGAGGAGGAATTCATACCGAGCAGATTTCTTTGCTTCCACATTTGTTTACAAACAAAGCCTTGAATTAAAGAAACCTGTCACATCTTAGCCCACTGTGAACAAGCTAAAAGCTATGGATCTGACCAGGCTGTCAAGCTCGTGACATTCTTGCTACAAACCATTCAACACAAAATATAATTAAGGATAGGATATTAGCTATTCATGAGAGGGTTGCTTTTCCTTATTTGTACTTATGCAGCCTTTATGCACATTGAATAGAATTAAAAAGAAAGGTTTAAGACCAGAAACATCATTAGAAAGCTATCAGACTCCTCAACAACGCTACTTGCACTGATGCCTGAAACAAGGACCTTTTTCAGGCATCCTTGCTTTCACACCAGCCAATGAACAACAAAACACCCTCCCAAATTCATCTCCAGTTGGGCACACCTGAGGAAAATACAATTTGTGGAGATCTTATTGTCAAGCCAGGAGTTTGCAAAATAAAGTCAACCTTTTTCGTATTGGTTTCAGGCTGTAGGCACTCACTTCTGTGAGCAAAGCAGATTTGTCATAGGTCTCAAATAGGACAGCAAATCTCAGGCCATCAACATCTGGCTGCACATGGGCAGGAGAAGACACATTTTCTAAAGCAAGAACCATCAGAGCAGAAATGCAGATCCAAACCAGCTGGATTGTCTTCATTTAAAGCCAACATCCTCAATAGTGGATGTGACAATGAAATGCCCAACTGCAAACATGCTTTCACAGCATATGGAGTTGCCTTTGCTCTCTCTGTAGATCAAGAGCAATGATGCTGAAATGTTACTGGTATGTTCTGGTAAGTTCAATGTGGAAAAGGGAAGACAACAATTTATAAGCAGTCCCACAGTAGGAGCCTCTGGAAAGGAGGAACAAAAAACTTCCTCTTCATTTTAAATACTGCCCACACGCAGTAAGGACATATCCCTCATCTTCTCCTTCCTAGTTTTCAAATCTGCAAATAATATTTACAGATTTTTCTCAAAAACATTTGCAGAAGTTAACTTGGGGTGAAATTTGGACTAGTCAACAGAGAAAAAAGCAATGAGAAATAACAGGCTTAAATCAGCAATGCAATGTGGCATCTCAACAGCGCCTAAAGAAAAAAATTATGTGCTTAATCAATGTAAATCACAGAGACAATAATCAGCATTACTAGTTCTGTTTGTAGGCAAAGCAAAAGTTCTTTTAAAGTGGTTAAACATAATTAAAAACTAAAGAGCATTGGTTTATTTAAGTAAAGCCTTGCAAGCAGCTGCATGAACTAAGGGAATGGAAACGCCTGGGAGAAACAGCCATTTAAATGCAACAGGACCCTTTTAAAAGAAGAATTTCTGCTAACTAGCAGAAGTTGTTGCAAGATCTACGTTGAAAATTGAAATTGAATGGGGAAGCCTTAGGTTTCTTGTTCCTATCCCCATTATGCTTGTTTTTCAGTCTCTTCCACTATGCCAAACTCTGGATTAACTGCATACAAAAGATGAAAGTCTATGGTGTGGAGATGAAAGGAATGAGCAGTTTAAGAGACTAAAAATCTTGTAAAATAATAAAAATATAAATTGGTAATCAGTAAATTGTCTGCCATTTAGCAGCTCTACATTAGAAACTTACCCTGAAGGCTCCTCATATTCCAAATCTCATACAATTTCAGGTTTAGTCTCGGACTGGGGAATATTCCTTCCTCCCCCTGGCACCTTCCCTTTCTCCCTTAAATCCAGCAGGCAAAGATATACACCCTGAAACATGCAGGGGTCTTCAAAATTCTTTGAGAGGGGCTATAAAGGACATTTATATCTCAAATCTAGACAACTGGCAAGAAATGTCACTATACAAAGAGTTGAGATGCTTCAGGAGGATGAATCTGTGAGACCACAGCCTGAGAACCACTGCCCCAGTTTTGGAGCAGTTTTTAGGATTAGGTACCAACCAACGGTTCCAAAGCAATAAAAGGGGAAGCTCACCTGAGATTTCTTTTTGTGAATATGAATATCTCCTCCATCGGAGCGTGTGCACACAGCACAGGTCACCACATAATCCAGCTGGAACAGGGCACCAGGCAGAGAAATTAACATTTAGAGTTGGGAAAACAAAACATTCATGTACATGAAGCAGAACACATTCTGTCTATTTTTTTAGCTGTCTGTCTAAAAAGTAAGGTATTTTGGTGTTGCCATTTTCTCTACTCTCTTTACTACACCGAACTGCCTACAATTTTTAAGTCTGTGTTTGTTCATTAACTCAGTGACACCAAAATCTCTTGTACAGCTGCTTGTTGAGGTGTACAACCGATGGGTAAGGAAAGTCCTGCCAATATTGTTTAACATGAGCTTAATTTCAGAGGGGGAGTAAGCAGCACATACACACCGACCCCCACCCCACAAACCCCTAAGCACACTTTAGGATAGAAATGGAAAAGATTTCCTCCCTTTGAACAGGGAAAAAGAGACACTAATGAACACCAGTGACATGTTAGAGAGGTCAGAAAACACTAGCACAGCCTTCCAAACAGCCTGAAAAAACTTATAAGGAGCAAGTGCAATAGCTCTGGACAGCAGTACCCAGCTGTAATAACATCTCTGAATTCTGACAGTGGCAAATGTATCCTGGTTTTATTGAGCATCAAATAAAAGCAAAAACTGCTCTCTGTGAAGTTCTGCAAAGAGACTTCTGGGAGGAAGGAGAGAGAATGAAAACAATTTATTTTCCGGAAATGTGCCTGAGCTAACTGTTTCCCATTCTGAGATCATAACGAGCAAAACCTTTAAGGGATCTCAAATGATTACAGTAATATCCAGCTTTCCTAAGCCATAATGTAACACACACAATAACCAAACAACCTGTAAGTCAATTAAAGAAATAATTAGCTCCGGCTTCATGTTCCTACCCCCAAATATTTTATCAAAGCTCTGTTGTGAAGAGCAGCAACCCCTCAGCAAAATTTATGACACTGCATTTACACTCTTCTCTCTTAGCTGCACCAGTGAACTCTAATGGAAATGCTGCTTGTCTAAGTCTCATTCATTCTCAAAAACCATTAAACTGGATAAAGCCTTCCTTTTGCAAAACTTTATTACAGAGCATGAAACTCAGCCTAGCTTCACTGCATACAGTTAAAGGTTTTTGTAGAAAGCTATTAGGACTCTATTGAAAAATAATAAACATCTCAGTTTGGGTTCATTTAGATACTGAAAGGCCAAACTGCATAAACAGTGAAAATTAGATAAGCATCACTGTTACCTTCTGCAGGATGAGGTTCAAGTAGACACTCTCTTCCCAGTCAATGTCAGGATCTCCCAGGCCAGGAAGTTTCTTAGAATCTCTCCGGTAAACTTCAACTTCAACCTGCTAAGAAAACACACATCTCTTTTGTGGGAGCTTGCCCTGGAGGGGATGGGCCAGGAACTGACCACACAGCCACACAGCAGACACCTAACATCAAGCCTCAAGAAGAAGCCACAGCTGATAACATCCTGGTAGCTTACAGTGAGCCTACTGTGAAGAGCAAAAGACTCTGGGACCGACTGGGCACGGCCATGCAGATCAACAACTCATGATTGGCCAGAAGGCTTCTAGAACATTCCACAAGATACTATGTATATATATCTATGTCGACCCCACTTTGGGGTCTTCTGAAACAGCCTTTTATGTTTTGTTTTGTACCCTCATTTGTGCCCTTTTATTTATTTAATAAATATCTTCATTTTGGCACTTCGGTTGCACCCGTCTCTTCTCTGTTCCTGCGCCACGCAACTGCACCACCGTCGAGCTCCCGAGGCTGAAGCGTTTCCCCGCGCACCCTGCAGATCCCCAGGGTGTCGTTTCTGGCCCGTCTCCAGCCGCTCTGCTGCTGGCCGGGTCGGAGACCACCAGCGGTCGGACGCACACTGCAACGCTCTCTGAAAACTGTTACTTAGAGGTACCTATTTCCAAACATAAAACTGGTATCAGAAGCTGTACATCACATAGCTTCCTAGTTTTCTGTCACGATCAGATTTTGCTGATGATGCAAGGCTTCGTATGGAAACGTACTGGGGAAACACAGGATGTGTAGGCAAACAGGGAAGAAAGGCAGGAGAATCCCTCTCTGCAGGAGAATTTCAGTTTTGGACAGGAGCTTATTTATTTCTTGTAACAGGTATGTTTCGGCAAAAATGAAATTAATAAAAGCAGGGATGCACACACATCTGTATTTCTCTTAACAAAGTCTCTCAGAATCAAGCATGCCACTACACTAATGCTCAACACGGTCCAGCCCATAGCTATTGCTTATTTTCCATTGGCATGGGAGTCTCTGGGAAGACAAAGTACAATAATTACATCACAGAAAATGCCGACTTAGAAGAGCCACAAAGATCATCCAGTCCAACTCTTGGCCCTGTACAGGGCCATACCCAAGAGTCACATCATGTATACCTTGAGGATGGTCCTGTGTGCTCCACAGAGGATATTTTGGAAAACCCTTTGTACTGGGCTTGCGTGGACAGGTTTTGGTAGCAAGGGAGCTACAGAGGTGGCTCCTGTGAGCAGCTGCCAGAAGTGCCCTTTTATGCAGCAAAGCCAATGCCAGGCAGCTCCAGGATGGATGCGCTTCTGACCAAGGCTGAGCCTGTCCATGAGAGTGGCAGCACCTCAGGAATAACAGGGGCAGGATGGATGCCTGAGAGAGGCTGTGACCCTGTGGAGAATCCACAATGGAGCAGGTTCCTGGCAGTATCTGAGAGAGAAGAGCCCAGGCTGGAGCAGGTTTGCTGGCAGGACTTGTGACCCTGTGGGGGACCCACACTGGAACAGCCTGTGTCTGAAGGACTGACCCTGTGGAAGGGATCCACACTAGAGCAGTTCCTGAAGGACTCTCCCATGGGAGGGACACCACTCTAGATCAGGGAAAGAGTGTGATGAGCCCTCACACTAAGGACAAAAACGTGGAGGCAATGTGAGAGGAACTTACAATAACCTCCACTCACCATGACGCTGTGTTGCCAGAGGGGTGAAGAGGTAGAGAAAACCAAGAAAAAAGACCAGGAAGAAGGGAGGGGTGGGGAGAAGGCGTTTCTAAGATTTAGTTTTATTTTTCATTGGTAATAAATTAAATTCCCTAAGTTAAGTCTGTTTGGCCTGTGACAGTAACCAGTGAGGAATCTCTCCCTGCCCTTATCCTGACCCATGNTAGATCAGGGAAAGAGTGTGATGAGCCCTCACACTAAGGACAAAAACGTGGAGGCAATGTGAGAGGAACTTACAATAACCTCCACTCACCATGACGCTGTGTTGCCAGAGGGGTGAAGAGGTAGAGAAAACCAAGAAAAAAGACCAGGAAGAAGGGAGGGGTGGGGAGAAGGCGTTTCTAAGATTTAGTTTTATTTTTCATTGGTAATAAATTAAATTCCCTAAGTTAAGTCTGTTTGGCCTGTGACAGTAACCAGTGAGGAATCTCTCCCTGCCCTTATCCTGACCCATGAGCCTTTTGTTGTATTTTCTCTGCCCTGCCCAGTGTTGGAGCGGTGTCGGTGGGCACCTGCCAGCATCAACATCCCGCAACTTCTAAAGATTTCACACCGGAACTACTGATTGGACGCAACTGCGTGCAAGATTTGCAGCTGTACTAAAAAACAAGCAAATGAAAAATCACAAATAATCTCAGAACATAGAAACAACACTACCTATCCTAACAAACTGAAGCAGCTGAGACAAATGTAAAATGATGAGGTAGTACACTGAGGTGAATGCAGTTTGACACTTCCAATACAAACGAGAATAAAAATAAATAAAGCTAGAATACCAAAATACAGTGAAGAACATGGAAATAGTAAAATTTCAGGATTGCCACTATCATCAGATACCATGAAAGCTGAACACGCTGTACTTAACCATTAATTTTTAAACTTAGAAAAAAAATTTTTAAAGGTTTGTAGACATCATTCTTCTTTTGGTTTGTTTTTATTTCTTCCAAGGTTCCTATCTATGATTTTTTTATTGGCAATATAATTACATAAACTAATGACAGTTACTGCAAAAGACTAAAGATGCAAGCAGATGAGGGAAACGATTTAGATTAATCTCCAAACAAAGGTAATATTTGCACTTCTGCGCCTAAAAGCACAGAAACATGACATGAACAAAATTCCAGAAATATCCTGTGAAACAATAGCCATCCTGTCTCTGAAGGAAAGAAGCAGTGAGAAAACAGGGTGAAGGCAGGACTGAGCAATGGTTTTACCCTGAGCAGGCAGGGTAAAACTCCAGCTTTAAGTAACACCAGGGAAAGCAAAACCAAGTGCACAGCAGACACTGTTTCAGTCTCTCCTGCTGCTGTATCCATGGAGCCTTTACTTTAAGCTGAGTAGCAATTAATCACCTCATAACACTGAAGTTTAAACCTCCCTCTGCAGAAGTCAGCCACTAATTCTTTCTGCTGGTGAAATTCACTCACACATGAACAACTTGTCCCCAGCAATTACAATGCTGGTGCTCAACAACTCTTTCATGGAATGCCTCGCAGGTCTATTACAGATATTGACAGGAAAAGGGCTTTCTTTAACCATTTTTTTCCCTGTGCACTAATTCAGGGTAGGATTCCTTGGTGTACAACCTGTGGGTCAGGGCAGAGTGGATCTCCGTGAATCACAGCTCTCCATGGACTGGAGAACATGTTGGATTTCAGATAGCTGAGTCCTCCCAGGAAAATAAATCTCTCCCAGCCGGGCATCCAGGAGACACTGGTTCTTTTCCAGGTCTGCTGCTGACTCACTTGGCCATGCCTCATCTCTGTGCTTGTTTACCTGGCTCTAGATCAGATGTGCCCTCCTGCAAGTGTGAAAAGTTATTAATAGAAACAACTATGTAAATACTAATTATTTACTCCCAGTGAAATCCAAAAGCCAAGCTATGTATTTGCTCATTCAAGTCAGTGACCCTTCTGGAGCTGAAATCCATGACGCCACCTTTGTATCACGTTTTCACAGGGTTCCTGAGCTACAGCTGTAAAGGAGAAGGACCTCAGCCAGGCTGACCTCCCACATGCCACGGATATTTTACCACGTTACTTCCTCACAAACCCCAGTTAAACGACCTTTGACGAGACAGTACCCGGGAAAATACCTTGCTTTGAGAACTCATTCCAATGATTAACCATCCTCTTGGCTCCAAGTGTGCAACTTCATTTAATTCAGCTGCTTTCCTTTTGCCAGCCTCTGGATCTTGTCATGCTTTATATATATATATAGTTTATTTATATATATAGTTTATTTATAGATATATATACACACACACATATATATACATACACACACACACATATATATACATAAAGACGATCTTGAATACTCAGTTTTGGGTTTTTTGGTTTTGTACTTGGGCTTTTGGGGTTTTTTTTGTCATGTGTTAATCTCTGCTAATCTTTTAAATAAACCAGACAAAATACATTTAGGACACCTCCTAGCCTTTCAATAAGGCACCACCTCAAAACTTGTGCTCCTTTGCTACCCACTTAATGTTACATAATGCACGTCTTAAGTTATCCACTTTCGGACAGCTGGAACATTTTTATCATAAAACACGGAAAAATCCATTTAAGACCCCAGTCTAAGTTTAAACTCTTTGCGATAGGGTTTACAAGAAGCTGTATTTTGCTGGCAGTGAGAAGTCAGGCAAAAAAGCAGATCCTGGTTTTCTTCTAAATAGAAGTCTAATGGAATTACAGGTCTATTTATAAGTAGAACCAATTTTTTCAGACCACATTCACTAAAAAAGAATAAAGGGGAGAGGGTTGAACATGAAAAGGGAGAGGAAAAAGACATAGGGAATAAAATTCAAGTACTTTTCCACAAACACAAGTTCAACAAGAAAATACTTCTACTGTCCCCAGAGCCAGCTGCAATACAGAGACCAAAATTCGATTTCCAGGATCTTACATTGACAGGTTTGCTTCAAAACATCAGGAAAAATCCACAAAAGTAAAAGCTTCTTTCAAATGGATCCATCTGCTATGAAATCAGAATGATGCCCCAGCACGTGCTCAGGTTTGAAAAGCGCCATCACACATCCAGCCCTCATGGCTTCAACATTAGAAGCATCTTTCTCACATTTACCCAGGTACTTCCTTCTACCTGTCTTTTCTGGAGCAGAAAGGTGTCATTTCAAAATGGTATCTTGAATTCAAACCAAATTAAATGGTCTTTCTAAATTCACTGACCAAAGGAACTAAAGTCCTTCTCTTCCATGCTTCAGATCCACCTCCAAGCAGCCCTAGTTTCTTCTGCTCTTTTCTTGTGCATTATCTATCAGCCACTTGTTTTATTTCCTCACACTTTAAAAACATCTTTTCATACTAAGTACTTGAAATGGTGTAACCCGGATGGACATTAACAGAGCAAACTGGTATCACCACTGCAGAGAATAATCTCCATTTCCAGACAACACTTCTCTTGGACAGCCAATACTTTGTAGCTCCACAGACATTTATTTAAGCACCTCATCACATAGCTGGGATTTCTGTGTGCCATGCTGTCCCCTCACTCCAGCAACTCAACTTACAGCAGCAGGAAACCAGATCCCTTTGGTACCAGTACCTATGGATTGCCACAGCATGAGCCTGGCACAAGACAGCAGCTGGAGCTGTTTGGCTTTCCTGTTCCGTCTAAGCAGTTCCCCATACAGCAGCAGCACCACCACAGTGTGAAGCTGTTTCAGAGTTTGCAGGCACAGACACACATCCCCATCCATCCCCTCTCTGAGCAGCAGTACTGGTTCTCCAAGATCCATGGCATCAGAAAAGCCTCCCTGGGCAGCTGGAAACTCAGTTGCTTCCATACCAATCTCCTATATAACTAACACAGATCAAGCTTCACACAGAACAAGCTATTTAGTTATAAATTTGAACTTATAAGATTACATTTTCACCAGCATAAACGCTCTGGAATTTTTTTTTTTCTCTTAGGGAAATGAAAGATATCTTAAAAGAAAAAAAATCATAAAAAATATGCGAAGTACAACAAAAAAGTGGTGCTAAATGCTGAACACCAGCCATCAAGCCACAGCAGGACCAAAAAAAATGTATTTACATTAACATTGCAGTTACAGTTAACTTCTGATTACACATTCCTAAGCTGGGCAGAACATTAAACCCCCTTTTCTATCGTTATCCTTTCAACATACACATTTCAAGTAACTTGCACCACTTTATACAGCACCAGAGGTGCTACTGCAGTAAGGTGGTTTATGGATGTGAAGGAGAGAATATGTGACTAAAGCAGCTTTTTGTTCAAATCACCTGGTTAGACAGCAAGAACAAACTTCGGGGCATAAGCAGTCATCTTTGGCTCCTTCTGCAACAAAACTTAATCTACTTTTCCCCAATGTACACAAAGACATCAATTCTTACCCCAAACCTCAGCTCTCCAGTACCCTTATAATGCAGTATCTCCAAGGGATTCTCAAAACATACAGATTTCTGCAGCACCTCCATGACTAATGTCACCAAGGTTGTCACTGATAGAATGTGCTTTGGAGGTGCTTCAAGCTATAATGAGTTACTGGAATGCTCAGAAGAGTCCAAAAAAGGGTCTGATAACCTCAGATAGCAGTGTACCTCCACTGGAATGCAAATGATAAAGGGCCTTCAGTTTCTTTACTTTCACCATAGTTCCCAAACACTTCAAATCCAAGTAGACTTGCTCCTAACGAAGTGAACTAAAAGAATAAAATACATATACACACCCTTATAACTTTCAAAATATTATTTTAGATAAAGATGTGGAGACTCTAAGGTTTGCATCAGCCTCACAAATGTTCTAAGCTAATTTAATACCCTCATAATGGGGAAAGGATGGGTTATATTGATTTCTGCAAATAAAAAAATGGAAAAAAAATTAGTAAGCCATGTGACCCTGATTAATGCAGAGCACTCTTCCTAGGTTGAACATTTCATGGTGTTTTTACCAGCAGATGCCTAGTTTGAGATTAGCAGAAGGTATATTCAGTCTGAGCAAAAGCCACCCAGCTTTGGCTGGGTTTGTGTGCAGTGATTCCTGCTCATCTGACTCATGAGGAGAAGGTGCAGGTAATTCATTAAAAAAAGGAAACACTGCACGTAAGAGTGCCTGAAACCAGCAGCAGTGCAGGTCTGTGTGACAAACACTGCACTCTTTGCAATGTCTCTCTCTAGTGCAGCACTTCCTTCAGCTTCAGCAAGGTTGGTTATACAGACAGTGACTTGCCAACAGTCACCAAAACATGTCCAAACTTTCCCTGCAGCATAAAGCTTTTTTGGCAAAACCCCCCCACCGCCAGACGTGGATACACGGGTCACTCCTGGCTTTCCTTTCTATACACATCAACAGCATGACACAATTCAGGAAAAAAAGACTATCTCAGGAGCTGCACAGGACCCTTAGGCACAGGAAACGGGCATTTTGTCACACCAAGAAACCAGAACAAACAGCACGTCTAATATCCCAGGACTTGTGCTTCCCGTGTTTTAACAAGCTGGGAAGCCCCAGACGTGCAGAGCCACGTTCAGTACCCAGCAGCACTGGGGAACAGATACCCAACAGGACACAGGCAGGGCTGGCCAGTTGGCCATCAAAATCCATCTGCTCCTGCATCTGTTTGCCAGTGACATCCCTGCCTCTGCTAAATGGGAAGGAAATCAAAGGAGCCTGCTATTTTCTGGAGCATGCAGAGAAGCCCTGTGGGAAGGGTGCACTCCCAATCCTGTCACACAGGGAAGCTGATGTTACAAGCCTCCACTGGAATATTTATATCCAAGATTATATTTCAAAGGGGACAACTATATTCAACAATGCAACAATGTCCTAAAATAAAAAAGCAAGATTCTTTCAGATGTTATATGGAGAAGCTTTCTTAGGATTATGGCTACTGAAATTTTCACTGGTGGTAACAGCAGAGCACAGTGTAAAGAATGCCCTCCAAGAGACAAAATTCCTATTCCCCTTTTCTGGATACTATCAATTATTCAGAGGTTGCACCTGATCCTCCTGGAACACACTCTGAAGCCCACATAAAGGCAGCATAATGCCCAGTAGCTATGGCAACTCGACACCCACCATAGCTATAAAGCTGAAACAAAGCCCACTGCAATAAAGCAACAGTAAACTGTGCAAGAAGCAAAGTTCAGCTACAAGAAAAACTGCCCATTTTGAAAAATTTGCTTCTGTGTCAATTACTTGAATTCTGTGCCCACAACACCTTTGTGCAACCAAAGGATCACAAACTTGGGGAACTTTTCCTTGTGCTAGTGTCTCAGTTTAGAGAAAAGTTTAGGAGAAGAACACTCTAGAATGAGTGTTTCCTCTAACAAAAATGGGGTTCCAACAATCCCTTTCTGCCAATGAGAGATTAACACTAGCAGATGAAAGTGAAAAAACCCAACTTTATTGGTTTATTGACAAACAGAGTGCCAATACGGGACGGGGAAAACGTGGTGAATAAATGCTAGATACTAAACTGTCAGACCTTGTCCCCCTCCCCTCCCCACCGGAACAAAAAAACCCAAAATGCAGGGACAGAGAAAAAAAAACCACAACGGTCACAACATGGTGGGGAGGAGAAAAAAAAAAAAATTGGCGTTGGCTTTTGTCTCAGGGCAGGAAAAAAAAAAGGGTTCAAGCAGCAGCTTGGGCAAAACCAAATCGGAACCTGGTGAATCTCTGATGTTGGTCTCCTCTTCACAGCAGATGAAGCTGGTGGATTTAGAGCCCTTCTTATAGGGAAGATGTCTTTACAAACAATGCGATGGGTGAAGGTATGGGCGTTACCGTCTTTAAAATGGGTCTTAATGTCTCTATTAACTTCAAGCAGCAGGTTTGTTGCAGAACCCAGACAATGTGACTCCTGAAACAGAAAAGAGGGTCTGCAGAAGCCTGAACTTCTGCACTTTGGGGTAAAATGACAGGTTCAAGGGGGAATATGTGGTAGCCGGTTTGGGAAGGCTGTACCATCCAAAACCTCGAGAGGGGAAAACCCCACGGGCATGTTCCCTAGTGGACTCTCTCCCTTTATTTGAATAAAGTTGCAGGACTTTTCTGTCTCCTTTATCGACACTGGCTTTTCATAGTGTGATTTTCCGTACGCTTTCCTTCGCTGGGTCGGCTGTTCTGAGGTCAGGGGCGAGATGGAGCGGCCCTCGGCCTCCTGCCCGGCCCCCGGCAATTCTCCGATCTCGGACTGAAACCAAACCGAACAGTTCAGGAAAAAAACAAAGGCCGACGAAGGATTGCTGTCACGGTCTCCAAGGCCAGGGAAAGGGAAAAAAACCTTCCTGCCTCAGCTAACAGAAACCCAAGCTAGCTAAGGAACAAAGTAACACCATCCCCTGGGAGTGAGGCTTTGAAAAAAGCCGGTGCAAGAGCCCCAAGGCTCCCCGTCCCCACCTTAAAGTTCCAGCAACCATTTCTGGGCATAGAGCAGACAACCAGAGAGTAGAAAACCACCTCAAGGCAACTAGCCAAAAGCTCTTAGGGAGAAAGCCTCACACAGTTGTGAAGGAGAGCAAAGCTGAGCTTTTTTCCTTGAACAAAACTCTGAGTAAGATACACTAAAATTTTGATCTGTCAGGACTTTATTATCCCACCCTGGTCCCTTCTAGGTACTGATGGTACTCAGCCTGGGGCTCTCAGAGGGAGCTGCACCCACACAGTCGAGCCCTTACTGTCTCCACTGGAACAGCTGCAGTTGCAGTCTCAGCTTGAAACAACAAAGTCAACTCACATGTAGCCTTTATTCCCCTTGATATTCAGTCCTGCAAGGCTATTCCCACTATTCACATGGGTTTTAGTGTTGCTGTAATTCCTCTAATTCCTTACACCCTAATCTTTCTCCTGTCATTTATGGATCTGGTTGCAGGTAGTGGCTTAATGACCTAAGACTGCCCTGGAGTTAACAATTTAATTTACCTTAGAATAAGAAGTACTCTGATTTGTCAAGTCCAGCCCCTGAAATTTAGTGTTAATTATACTGCTCATTATCCTAACTCTTTTAAAGAAGATGAGGTATCACTGCAAACATCTCCCAGCTTTGATTTGTTGGCACCCCCTCCTCCCAGCCAGGTGTCCTTTTGGGAGAAGAACAGACGCTGGTTGATGAGTAGCTCTGAACTGAATGGTGAAGTTCAAAAGTCAGATCCCACTTAGCTGTTAATAAGAACAAGAGTAAAAGGCATGCAGGGCAAAGCACCTAGAAACAGCAGCTTCCTCCATCTTCAAAGACAGAAAACTCTCCTGTAACCTTTGCCCTTCATCACTCTAGAACAAAAAATTGCTTGCCCTCCTCCTCTGAGGGCACACACCAACCAATTTTTTTATATCCTGCAACTGCCTTGAGATTGTGTTTTCTCATTGAATTCTCACTTTCTTCTCATTGTTACATATGTGTATATCTCAATATTAACGAAATCACCTTAATTACAGCTCTTGCAAAAGTACTTCATCACAAGGAATACCTACTGAATGTATTGCGTTTTCTTCTTTTCAAGAAGCACAAGACATTCTTTCTGATTGGCAAATCACAACCATAGAAAACAAAAGATTTAACAAGCCTATACATCTGCTTTCAGTATCTACACATTGTATATGAAAAAGTTTCTAAGTGATAAGAATGAGTAAATTATACAAATGCTAACAGGACTCATAGAATTAAAAGTTGACTTCAACCAACCATAACTGAAACTACTGTGACAGCTATAGCTGGTCTATAGCTGCACAAACAATTCTGCCTTGACAGACACTTACTCGACCAGTCAGCTCATCAGCTCGTTGAACTAAACAAGTCCCCAAGTATGCAAGTGATTGGCTGAATTCAAGCTCAAACAAGGGGACCCCAGCCAATTCCCTTGAGCTGGGGATGCGCCCACATCCTTGGCCAGTGAGCTGGGCGGAGTTGGAACCTTTGACCAATCAACTCTGTATGAGTGGGAAATTTGAAGCCCCTATAAAAGGGGCTGCCCTTCAATAAATGCTGGCTGTTGCTGCATGAACATGGAGTGTCATGTCGCTTGTCTGTCTCTGAAACTGCGACAATTATTTAGGTGAAAAGGACCCCAAAAATCTAGTTCTGCCTTTGTAACTCCAGAAATAGCAGAAGAGGTATAAAAGATGAAAAATGAAAGTGCAAGTTGTTCAAATTACTGGAGCGGTCTGAATGCTTGAAGATGCTCATCAAACAAACAAGGGAAAAGCAAGAATGTGCAAACTATAAGTCACATGGGTGTGGAAACCATCTATCCCTAGCCCAGCTGTGGGACCAGGACAGTGGTGAACACTGGCTAAGTAAGACAGGGCTGGGAGTCCAAATATGCTGAGCAGTATCAGCAAGGCAAGAATGACTTGGTTTTGGGATCCTGACAAAGTCATCTTTGCTGCTGCCTCACACTTGTACTATGTGAATCCCACCAACTTTCATTCCCCAAATGCTCCATGGATCTGCTAAATCAGCTTTCCAAAATGAAACTAAGAGATACATGTGTGACCATTTAAGCATTATCAAACGTGGTCCCAGACCACAGAGTAACCTGTATTTTCAGGTGATGAAACAAGTTGCTCACTGTCACCTTAATCCTGTATTGTTATTTTCCAGCCTTTCTGAAGCTCCTAGAGAAGCACAAGTACCTGAGGCAACATGCTGTGTGCCTTCTGCAGTATCCAGTCAGCAGGCTTCAGCAAGATACGTTACATCCATAGGCAGCAGACACAGCCATGGGAGAAAGAACATTACAGAATGGTAATAAATCTGTGTGTTTCAAACCATCTCTGTTGAATACAGAAATGCATAAACTGGGTTAGTGACCAGAAGACAGGGTGGGTGAAAACCCTGGTACAGACATTAGACATTTAAGTTCTAATTACCAGTGTTACTACAAACGTGATGACAATATTCCAGAGCTCCAATTCAACTGCATATTAATTTCAACACTGAACCCTGACCTTCCCATACCTCTAATAAGCAAGTTGACCAGCCTATAACCCACAGATCAAATCCACTAAGTGCTCTGATGAACCAGTGGCTTCATGAGGCTTTTGAGGAGCTCCAAGCAGACACTTTTAGCTTTTCTAGGATGCAAGCCTAGCCTAGCACTGCTCTTGTGTCCCTCCACTCCCCAGTGACTCAGATATGATGCATTTCTGATACTGAATTATTCAGCACAATTCATCAGATAGGAAAACTGGGTCTGGGCTCCTTCCCTTCCCAGTGAAGTTGCTCTCTGTAGCAGAGAACAGAGCATTTTCTTGGCTGCCATGTTTCAGTGCCATTCATATTAAAATCACATCTGATTCTGGCTTTCTTGTCACCCTATTTGACTGCTTAAGAAGAGTTCTTTAGAGACTGAAAGCAATTCATTAAAAATGCCCCTGCAGCCCACACCCCTTCCAGAGTCTGGAATTTTTCAACTGTGATACTGTGAAAGTACACTTGCTTTGTCTCAGACAGGAATTTACTCTGCAAACAGGGCAGAAGATGAGAGCATTACCACCCTGATTGGTATTAGCCTGTCACGTGTGCCACAAGCATAGTGCAGGTCACAGACAGCCTGGATCATTCTGTGTGGAAAAGAGATGCTCCTGTCACACTCATCATAGTATTTCCTTCCCTTGGCTTTCTTTCCCAAGCAGTCTGCCACAGCACACAGAGGAAATGGAGATGGCCTTGATGACCTCAAAGGTCTCTTCCAACCTGGATGATTTTATAAGTGCATCATGAACAGAGGCTCTCAGGTAGGAGCTCCTTTATGCTCACACATTTAGACAATGAAAGTAGCATGAGAAAGCACAGGGATTTCTGGCAAGGGGAACTGCAAAAGAAAGGTCTTTACACTGAAGATGTTGAGCTCCTTACAAAAAAAATCAGAGTATCAATCTGATAACACCAGGGTTCCTCTTTCACATTTCAAAACTAAAGCATTGTGTGGATGCTGAACTGTGCAGGAGCCAGTGCTCCTGCTCACTGCAACACCTCAAGTTCAGCACAATGGAAGAGCTGAGGCACAACAGCTGATTCTGTATCAATGTGGATGTGTTGCAATAATTGTTTGTTCCCATATACTACCCATTAACAAGGAGAAAACTTATTCAGCAACAGCGATGCAATTTTTGGCCATTTGTTTTCTCTTCAGCATTTCGGTGGTGGCATGGGACTGCCATGAAGTATATCAGAGAGCTCTTCTGGAGACATCCTGTTTGTTTGCAGTGCTGAACAAAACCCCAACACTGGAACAGAGCCAGCAATGAAAGATTCTTAAAACTTGTAATTTTATTAGATGCTGAGTTCAGGTTGTTGAATCTTCCAGGCAGCCAGATGGTGACAGTGAATTACAGACTCAGTTAGGAAAATCCTATGATTTTCTGTGCGAGTCATGTGCCTGAAGTAATTTAGGTTTGGAAACTGACTGGTCACACCACAAGCAGTATTTGTTGAGTCACAGGTCCAGATGCACATGAACATGTAAACCATGGCTCTGTTCAGTTCTGTCTCTGAAGCTGCAATCACAACATCAGTAGCCTAAACTTTTTGGAGACTTAACAGTCCTAATGACTATCCTATGCATTTGGCAGCAACTCTACTCCTCCACATTCATAGGATGATGAAGAAAATAGGAACTACTCCAATATCCAGGCAAGCTCAGAACATATGCCCAGGGTATCTTACATTTATCTTTCTTATTGCTTTACCTTATAGATATGGCATGTTTTCAGGTGACAAGGCACGATGAAAGGCAGAATACAACCTGCTGGTCTATCGCTGAAGTTTTGTTTCCCAGCTGTCTATGTAACACTATATACTTGCATCTTTTGGATTCCCAGGAGAAAGTAAAGCTGTTCTCTACAGAAAGATCAGAGATACTCAATCTTGACCTATCAGCATTTTAAAATCATAATCCTAAGTCCAACCATGTTAACCTTTCAAACCTGCAATGTCCAAAACCCTTTGGAAGTGAGGATCAGGGCTTACATTTTCCAGTAGGCCACATCGGCTGGCATGAGAGGCAGCAGCAAAGCTGGTTTTGAGTCTTGACTTAATAAAGAGCGACAAGTCAAAGGTATTCCACTTTACAGAACCCTGCTAAATTCCTTAACCTTGCGAAAAGCTACACTCCTCAGTGCCTTGGTCTGCAAAGAACCTAACACAGGGGGGTGTCTTTTTTGCTTAAAGACACCAAGAGAAGATGTCTCTTCAAAACTTGGCAAGAAAAACTCCAAGAGTGTTATTGTGACATGCCAAGGAAAGACAGAATTAAATGTACTTCTCTGGGATCCAAGAGTCTGTGTGGTGGATATAGTGCAGAATTCAATATGGGAGTTCTGCCCCAGCATTCACATATTAGGAGCTTAGTTGCTGTTTCACCCATCTATGCTCAGTTTAGAAATTGGTGGGAAGGAAAAGAGAAGCAAATGGAAAGTCACTTAGACCAGGCAGAGTGCAAAGCAGATAATTTAAAAGGCCTTTTAAAATAAAATCTATGATGGTAGAGAAGTTTACCACCAGCACCTCCTGGACATACCATATGATACAATTTATTACTTCAAAGCTAAGCTGCATCCAAAGCCCTCCTCATTCAGTCTTAAAACTGAGCAGAACCTCTAATCTGGATCCTATCAGGTTTTTTCTGCTTATCCTCTGTTACACTTCAATTTAAAATCAAACGTTATTGCCAACACTCTTCCCACTCCAGTAAGCACAAAAAACCCCAAACTCACAAGCAAGAACTACCTGTAATCACACAGTTCAGGCACCAAAGCCTGGGAACCACTGGATTCATTGACACTTGTTTCCCACTGACACATACCATCACACCAGGGCATGGAAATTACACGAACACCACCACTGGCAGCATTCAGACAAACCCTCTCTCGCCACTCAACCCCTTTTGTCGTTGTCATCAGTACAATGACTGCTATCCTCAAAGCTGCACAGATCTTATTTTCATGAACATAAGCTAATGTTCTGAGCTGACACGGGATCGAGTCACCTCTGCCAGCATTCTTCAGCCAAAACCTGCAGCAGCCAGCTAAGCACAGAGCACATATATAGTAGTGTTTGTGGAAGAACTACAAAGAACTTGCTTCACTGTACACTCAGACTACAAAGTCATCCTCAATGTGGTCCATGAAGGAATCATCACCAGATCATTTGGCTCAGCCTGGCATAAAGCAGGAGCCAACAGCACAGCTCCAGTTCTAGTCCTAAATGTCCCCAATCAACTCTGAACTCTCCCCTTCATTTGCCTTTTCAGTCTACCCCTGGAAACCTAAATGAGAGCACAGCTTGGTGGGTGGCAGGGAGGCTTGCACCATCCAGCTTCTACAGGTACCAGTCTCCATCTCCCTCCCCTTTCACAGTACGACTTTGGCATTTCAGTGTCATTTTTCAAGGAAGAATGTCCAAAACTACAGAGTAAATTAAAAACCCGTGTAGTTATAATTCAAAGTGTAGGAGTAGTTGTTTGGTGTCCCACTGCACTGGGCAGGCTCAAAAATCAGATAAAAGAGGAGTTGGAACCACAAAGCAGTCAAGGGAAATCAAACAGGAGGACAGCCGAACAAGTACCAACGCATCACCAACGATGAAGTTTCACAAAGCAATTGAAGTACTTCAAAGTCACAGGAAAGGTTCAATTCTCAGAAGCCATGCAAAATACAGCCAGCCACAGGAGAGTTACAAAATGCTGCGTGTGCTGTAAGGCCCACTCCCCATCCCAGCTGTTACCACACGCAATTCACAAATGCTGATTTTGTAGTAACCACCATTTGTGCAACCTCCTCACAAATAAAAATTATTTACGGTGTTTTTAGAAATCTTAAATAATGCTCTGAGAGCAAATACAAGGGTTTATGTCACTGTCGCCTATCCACAAGAAGTTCAAACACTTTAAGCTAATGAATCAGTTAAAACAGATTGATCAGCGGTCTGTGAATGGATTTAAGCAACTAGGCTGTCTCTGAGATTCACTGTCCTTGTTGAGAAGGACAAGAGGTTAAACAAGCCATGCTTTTACCAGGCTGAACAAAGCCATAATATCATTTGATGTGAAACATGGATGCTTTTATAGTCACTTAAACAACAATCAGGATGGAAGTTCCCCCACAAGTCATAAACCTCCAAATACACTAGCTGAAGACTAAACCACTCATCTGATAAAGAACCATATTTTGCCATCTTCTCCTTAGTAGTTGTCATGATGGAAGCTGGAGGGCCAGGGAGAAGAGAGAAGATAATGCCATCCATTTCCTGTAGCTTCATCAAAAGTGTGGGAAAACCTTCTGGAATCTTTTTCTCAAGGGAGCTGACAACTGTGGCTCTTTACACCACCACATTTGAACACAGAGAAGTCTTGTGTAGCTGGTTACAAACACTTTCACATACGCCATGCACAAATATCTGTGATTCAACAACAGTGTCAATTATTTACATGTGTAACGAAATGAATCCCCATCTTTTCCTCCTCCATTTATCTTCCTGCAGTCACCAACCTTAATTCCCAATAAAACCATCCTACCTCTTGCTTCCGTTTCCCCCACCTAAGATGAAAACTGCCATGGAATGCTAAGAAGTTTCTCAGATCTCTAATGGGAAAATACTTGTGCAGCACCACTAGGATACCTGACTATGTTTCCAAGGAACAATAGTTCTTTATGAGGGGCATATTGTCTTAAATGTAGACTATGAGAGTACAGTGGTTTCTCTGCTGTTTGTCATTGCTGTATCCCAGCTCCAGGAGGCTGTTTGTATTCTGCTACTCAGTACACCCAACAGATGTTAGTCCCTGATACTCTGGTAATCTCAGACAGTTTTCTTCTAGAAGTACCAGTGTGACCATCTCCCTTCTTTTTTTCCTCCCTTCCTACAGACTTGTGCTTTGAGTTTGTAAAGTATCATCACTGAAAAGCAAAACAAAAATCAGCTTTCCAAAAAGGAAAGCAAGCAGGCAAGCTTTCTGATTTTCTCAAGTCTATGATAGTGTACCTCATTTACACTGCTGCTGATGTTACAGAATCACAGAATCATTAGGGTTGGAAGAGACCTCTGGAAATCATCCAGTCCAACCCCTCTGCCAAGGCAGGATCATCGGGCGTTCACAGCCTTAACCATGGTATTTCCTTATGGATCAATTTTGTGTAACATCTTGTGGTGAGCAGAGCTGGAAATTCCTTATCCTTGGTTTGCAATTCTTCAGATGTGTCAGGTACTCCACAACACCAAATCCCACGTTACCTTAATCTTACCAAGTTAAAACACATCATTACTCACCTTTTTACCCTCTGTACTCTCCCCACTGACATAGGACAGTTTCCGACGGACGTAGAAGAGCATATCATCCTGCCGAGGGGCCCACTTCTCCATGAAATACGTTGAAAACATCCAAGTCCAGAACACAATACGGTCATCTTTGAAACACCCTAAGAGGCATAAAAGAAAGGAGAGATAAGAGTTGTGAATGAGGATGTCACTTTTGCTTGTGTTTAACACAGCACCAGGACTGTAGTTCTGAGTTCTTCTATGGTGCACAGACCTGGTGCTGTCACTGGGCCTGAGCCCACAGCCTAGCTTGGGCCATTGTCAAGCACATCCCAGCAACCAATCTGCCCCTCTGCCCCACAAGCACAGGTCAGGGCCCAGGAGCAGACTCTGGCTCCGTCTGTGCTGGGAAGAAGTGCAGGGCCAACGCACTGGGGGAGAACACATCAAAGCCACGCTCGAGCACTGTCAAGCATGTGGGGACAGTGTATGCTCCAGTTAATGACCTGAAGCCACAAGGTGCCTACAGGCTTCTTATGGGGTCTTGGCGATTACAGCCAATCCTTCACGAACTAACAGCTGATGCCTTCCTTAAACCAATACACAGGAACAAGAATGTACCTGTGCAGGGGTGACTGTAATTCACCCTCTCTCTGACAAAGGAACAAAATCCAACTCAAGGAAACAATGAGCTCACAAGCCTTGAATCCCAATTACACAACAAAAAGTGGCAGGAGAAGGACAAAAATGGGAAGAGGAAAATAACACAAAGTCTCATTCAAGGAGATGAATGACATCAGCATCAGCAATAGTACTGCAGTTGGCCTCTCCCCAAGAAAAGGAGTCACAGGAGAGGTGATACCTCATTTTGTGAAACTCTTTAAAGCACTTATCTGTAATAAAACAGCAAAGGGTGCTGCACCTTTTGTATTGTAAAAGATAAGAAGAGAATGCAGTACTGTGGCTGGTGATAGGGGAGCTGATTACCACTCCGTGGAGTGACTGCATCCCCTCCCCAAAGTCCTACTTAGGCTGTTACAATCAAGTTGTTTTAAGCATGTGAGGAGAGAAACACCAAGAAAATACAAATAATTATATTGCTGACAAACAACAAAAACCTAAAATAGATAGTGGGGATAATGGATGGTTATTACGTACAAGACAGCAAGTGGAGGTGTATGTACACACGTGCAACTGCCAATGGCTCCTCCAGAACATCTACCCTTTACAGGACATCCTTAGCACATTTTCCTACTTCACTCCGCGTGCGGTATTTGACAGACAAATCTTTCTTCCAATCTTTAATTACTGGGGTGGGCAGGAGATTAGACTTTCAAAATTTTAGGAGACAGATCTGTGATTGAAAGAAAATATTAAGTGTCTCCAAACTAAATAAAAAAGTAACATTGAAACCACAATAAAAAATCCACTGATGGACCATGCACAGAATACATTAATCAACATCAAGCAGGAAAATATTTGAAAATATGTATATAGCTGATTTAAAAAAAAAAAACGAAAGGCTGAGGGAGAACAGAAAAAGGCCAAGGTAGTTAGTTCCCAGTGCAGGTTAATTCCAGGCCACACTGCAATTACTTTATTTGCATGACTGCAGTGAAGTAGTTTCAATTTCTTAAGGAAGCATAGAGCATAATGTGTAATCCTGAATAAAATCTGCACTAAATACTTGAGTACTTAAGGACTATCCATTTTTTTCCAGTGGACAAATGGAGTCAAGAGCTGGAGAGATCAGATATAGGGCATCTTCATCATGGGAATGTCTCCTTAGGGCACAGATGAACAGGACTGTGAATAGCAAAGTTACACCTGAGAGCATGCAAGAGTGGATTCCAGGGTGTTCAGACCCACAAAACCAATCTGAAAAAGGACAGGACTATCATTGGTCTGCATATTCACACAAGAATATCAAGAAGAGAAAAAGAACTATTCAGGTTTAAGGATAAACCTCGTTGACACAAGGACAAATGGCTCTAAACGACCCACCAACACATACACAGGCTGGAAATTCAAAGCTGATTCCTAAGCACTCAAGCCATGAGGTTCAGGAGCAGCACCCTCAGCTGGAATACTGAAGGCAAAAATCCCTGCAGCTAAGACAGAGCTCAACTTGGTTAAGAAAGTTCCTGTGGTACCCGTGACAGCCGAGGACACCATGACCCAGTCCCGCCTCTATATTTAGCAAAGAGCAGAAAATGGCACACATTCATCGTGATTAACTAATAGTCTCAAAGACACTTATTAAATCTCATGGGGTTAGAGTACCTGAATTCCCAGCCTTAATTAGATGGGGAGGGAGGAAGAAAGAGGGAAAGGGGATTGCCCTGAGTTCCTCTGAAGTTCTATGAAAGACAAAGGAAAAACTAAAAAACGAATGTACATTCTGTAAGAACCATCTCTGAAAGTGCTCTAGTGTTAAGAAATACACTGCTTTGATTTGCTCCACAGACAAGGAAACAAAATAAGTCTAGGCAAGGTACTCCTAGATTTATAATGCAAAATCAAGTCATCTAAATCCAGCATTATAAAAAAGGGTTTATTAATCACTTCTAGATTCTTACAGTACATGCAGGACTCTGAGAAACTGTCCATGAGGTGCTGACACCATCAGGTGTGTTTTAGGCTATAAACCACAGGAATTACTATGCTCACCTAAGTATTTAGGGGTGGTTATAGCATATATATTTAGCATATATATATAGCATATACATTTCTGAGTGGTTATACCTGAACAGAACAACAGAACTGGGCAGAATACCAGGACTTTGTGTGTGCTTTTACCCTTGCTGGGGAACACAGAACAAACTGATTCCACGGATTCAATCTTAGTCTAAACAGAAAACCAGGGGACAAAAGTGCTGTACCACTGAACCTATTTAAGCACTGCAGCACAATGCAGGGGAAAAACCCTGGAAACCCTTAGAGCCATATTGGATCACTGACAATTTCAACCCCACCTGCAGCTGATGAGATGTAAAACTCTTCTCCGTGCTTCAGAGCTGCTTGCAGATCCTGCTGTAATTAAAACCAGCCTAAGGATGCTGTGACTGTTGTGACTGCTAAAGGACTAAAGGACTCGTCTTGAAGCCAAAAAGAGCAAAACCACAGCAAAAGAGCTGCTTTTATTAAATTCCAGTAGAAGCAGAGAGGATGTGCAATAGCACACAAGAAGAAACAGCCTTTAAAATCTACTATTAAATTGCATTAACTTGCAAAGGAGACAACAACATTTTTATTTGTAACCAGGACTCTTAAAACTTGAGATGAAGAAAATCTATTACAATTTAAAGCCAGAAACTGTCAGATCCAGCATGTCCACTCAGGAATGCCTTCAACTATTAGATCCCCACATTACAGTAATTTTGGTCATTTACAGCTTCTCACTGGAAGCCTTCTAGTTTTGCCAAGAATAAAACTGGAAACATCTACAGATGACAGCACATAGCAAGTCAGCTTCCTGAAAACGCTCCTCCCCTAGCAAATCTTGCTTCTAAAGTAATAAAATGGAATTAAGAGTTCAGACTATTAATCTTAATAAACCCAAAGTTGGTTATATAATAATGAGACCTTTGTCATGAACAAATCCCAACTACAACAATTACTGTAATTATTTATTAACATGTATTTTACCCTCATTAGAAGCAAAATTTATGCCAACTGCTATGCAATAAATGTCTTTCTTCTTACCTATTAGGTTTTCATACTGAACATTCATTTCAGGGAACTGACTTCATATCCACATAGGAAATAGTGAATTTATTTTTTTTAATGTTTTCCAAAAATCATTGGATAAAAGGAAGTGTCAGGCTATTATTTTGCTTCAAAGGAATAGAAGAAAAGACTTCTCATACAGTGGATAATCATTTTTTCAGCATGTACCACTCAGAACTTAGAGGAACAACAATTTCAGCTAGACAAGGTTTCTTCCTATGCTTTTATTCCTTTAGTTTGCCAGGAGATACTCCTCACTGTGAAACATTATAAAACTCATTTCATCCAACACTACCACAGTGATCATCAGTAAAATAACCATCCTTAGATGTTTACGGGTTAATTAAACACTAATGAAGATCTTTACAACCCCAGCATGGTGACGAAATGAGAGTTCTAAGCAATTCACACTGTACTTAATTTTTGTTTTGAGTTTAGCCAAGTATTCTGCAAGGACAATATAAGAAGTGCTTCACATATATTAAAGCTACCTTTGATGTTATAAGGTTGTAATTATGACTGCATAAAATCAGAATGGATGTTCCCCCTCTAGAGGTAGTTGCCAGCTAACCAGATCATCAGAAATCTAAAGGTCAGGCTTCTTCCCATGACTATGTACAGGGACACCACTTAATCCCTTCAGCTTGACCTTATAAAAACAGGGCTCCAGTGAACTTCCAGAAGTTCAGTGACAAGCAGTAGTTGGAAGGCAGGTGACACAGAAGGCAAGAATTTTACTGGCAGGACTTTGGCTAAAGAAGGAAGGTGTCATGGTTACAGCAGCAACAGGGGCAAGACAGATGTCACAGATACAACCCTCCTCCTTTCCCTAAAGAAGAGTTAACTATTCTACCCCACCATGCACACATCTATCAATATAATGTGACAAAGACTCAGTATTACCCCAGTTAGAAAAACTTGAGATCTCCAGCTTATACGTTTATTCAGAAAACAGCTGGAGATGAGCCAAGAAATCCATAAAAAGGTGTGGAACCTGGCTGCAGGGAGGCAAGGATTTATTTCAAGGAAATCCACACCTGCACACTGGGCTCCCCAGCTGTGCAGTTACAAATTCAGGAAGTCTCACAGTGCCTGTGCCATCTCACCAACTTTTTAGTGGGATGCAATCAAATGGTCTGGAGATAACTAGAATGGAAGGAGCTCTCCCCCTTCTCCTAGCTAAACTGAGGAAGCACTCAGCCTCCCTTCCTCCACCTGAGTCTGGGAAAATGAGCTGCTTCCCTCTTTCCTCTCCTGCGTGAGAGACTGAAGAAGCCCATTAAGGTGAGCAGAAAGAAGAGCAGCAGAATGCACCACTACAGAGCAGCAGACAGTGAAGAACCTATAGGGTTTGTGATGCTGCCCCACCTGGCAGCAGAAAAAAACCCAAAGTGACTGAAAAAGAAACAAAACCTGTCAACAAAAACAGGTATTGATTGTCTTTTCTTCAGCCTTCAAGTGATTTTCAACATGCACACAACCTCCACCTCCCCCCATCTCCTTCTTCCTGAGATAAGAAGCCCTGCCAGGTCCCTCCAGCCTCCCAAAGCTCCACTGGCCAGGAACTGAACAGGCACCTCATTTCAGATCCAGGCCCCCACCTGCCACCACAGATGGGACAGTGTTCTGCCTCACCAGACAGGAATGGCACCATGCCATATGATACCACTGACAGCTCTTCTGGCTCCATCACTGGCTCCTCCCAGCACCTGGCAGAGTCCCCGATGGGGGAAACACCCCAGTGCTCTGGAAAAAACTCCAGAAGAGCCACAGGAACCCTCCGAGCTTGCTGGAGCAGCCCCAAGCTGCTGCTCTTTGCTGCTCCCTGATTCCTTTCCGCCTCCAGCAGCCAGTTCTCTGCTCCCACTGTCCCCCAGCCAGGGCCCAGTGTGCTATCCAAAGCTGCCCCTTGGTAACACCCTGAACCCCAGGGCATGCCCCAGAAAGTGCTGTTCAATGTCACAGGGGCTGAATTGCCACCAGTAGGACCAGATCTTCTCAAGACTCATTTTTACAGGCACCTCCCTTCAAATCCAGGCTGGGCTTGGTCCCACCACTTGCTTCTCCCAGCTCCTTCCCAAGAGGCACCTGGAAAAGTTCAGCACATGTGCTGCCACCTCCCCTCCAGTGCGGTGACTGAAAAGATTTATCTGGCCAGACTTTGGGCTGATAAATGTCTTTTATCCGTTATACAGCAAGGAGAAGGTAAACTTAAATCCATTAAATTCCTAGATAAAATAAATCTGGACCAAAGAAACACTAAACAGGCTCTGCATAAGGCTTTTCTTCCACCCATGGGGCTGTTTCATCCCGAGGGTGTGAATACCCCAGGAGGGGTCTGTACCTCAGGAGAGTTCCCTTCCTATTCACCAGCCCCAATGACAATGTGCCATGGAACAAAGGCTTTTGGAAAATGCTGCTTCCACACAGGCTTCCCGTGCAAGTGACACTGGCCACTGCCATGGCCTCAGCTTCCAGGCACAGAACCCCAAGCTCACTAGCTGGTCCCTTTCACATGGCCTCTTCTTGCAGAAGCAAAGGCTCCCGAGCACACACATCTCTCACCAGAACAACCCCAATGCCTTCTGAACCCCTGGGTCACTTCCAACCATGTCCACCTGGGCAAGGGATGTCTCACAGACAACAGATCCCTGTAAGTGGCAGCACACAGAGGCACAGCCACGGAACTCTGCTCAGCACCTCTGGCACAGGGCACGGGGGAAACCTGAGCTCCACTTTACAAAACACAGAATCCATGGGATAAAACAAAGCCTAAGAACTCAGGAGCCCAAATGCCCATAATCTTGTCCTTCCTTGCCAGCCACGAGCCAAGGCAAGGAGCTGGCAGGTGTCATCCCTTTCCCTGTGTCAGATGCTGGTGATGCCCACCTCCACCTTCATGCCACAGGCACCATCCCACAGGTGCAGAAAATAAAGCTGATGAGAGATTTGGTCAAGCAGCATTACTTTCCCCTTTCATGCAGGGTCACACGGCATTTTCCCAAATTTCCCAATGCTGCCATCCCCCAGCAAATCCTGTCTGCTACACAGACATTGCTGGCTCTTGCTATAAGCCTTTGGGAAAGCCCTTTGAAGCAACTGGGGCATCACAACAACCAGCCTGGTCACCCAAGTATGACAAGTGACTCCGCTGCAGCTCCTGCAGGAGAACTGCCAAGGCACTGCTCCCCAGCAGCTCAACAGCCACAGAAACTTACAGCCTCCAATCCCCTTCCCAAAACAGCCACAGGAAGGATGCAGGAACACCAGAGTCCCTACCCCAGCTGCCTTCCTGTACTCAAGCACTGCATCTGGGGTTTGTGTAAATCTGCCCTGATTAACAAGAAGTTTGGCTGTAGAACTGAACTACCAAAATCAAATAATTAAAGGCAAGGATAGCTGGTGCCTATCTAACACACTGCACAGACTTCCTAATAAACATAATGATGGTATTTCTATAATACCTTTTTGCATTTTTCTACCTTCTAATTAGCCCCTGGCAAGCAAGAGGAAGAGTGGAGACACAGCCAGTGCCTAGAGATCAGAGCAAGGCTCCTCCACGAAGCTGCTCTCATTTGACTGAGGACAGCAGAACAAAACAGACCTTTAGATTGTTGATCTGTCAGTTATTTCTGGTTTATTAAAAGTATCTGATCTATGCAATAGAGACAAAGGACTGATCTCTCTGCAGACTTTTGCAAAAAGTCCCAACTTCGTACCAAAAAGTGGCAGTACATTTATTCCACCACCTGCTGATTTTGTGTAAAAGTCCATATAGTCCAGGTACCTAAATATACATAACTCTTACTAGGTGTAACTACATATTATCCTGACTTCTAAAGCATGTTTTTAATGAGGTTACCATAATTATCCTCTTTAAAAATTTATCACTAGAGAAATATTTCCTATATCTCATCCATCTGGTGGCGTTGTTTGAGTTAATTTTTTTTTCCATTTAAATCATGCTTTTACCAAACTCAACAAAATTGGTCTTGCTCTCCCCTACACCAATCTCTGAAACCTGCAATCTGTTTCCCTACCTTTTCCTGCAGCTCCTACTGTTTCAACCTCTCCCCCTCCTGACAGAAACTGCCTCTTCTGTATGCATCTACCCACAATTAAAGCCAGACCACAGCTAGATTAATGAATATAATACCACGCAGTCCTTTTAGGTATTGGTCATTAGTTCTGTGCCTAAGAGCACAGATAGCCCTGTCAATCCAAGTTACAAACACTTAATGCATATCTCATGTATTTAAGGACTTAACTTGGCCCTAGCGGTATTCACAGACTTTTGGAATGGGGAGAGGAGGGCTCAGGGTGAAGAGAATCTTCAAACACAATTCTACCAATTCTACAATTTGCAGGAAAAGTTTAGGAAAGGGAAGGTCTCAGCTGGTTTTCAAAAGAAAATACAGTACTTTGGGATAAAAAAAAGGTGTAAGAGATGGCTCTAGGTCACCTAAGAAAGGCCTTAAGGAAGAAAAAAGCAGCCAAAAGAGGTTCTGGCCTTGCAAACCTCCCCAGCTGGAGAACACAAAGTAGAGGGCAACGCACAGGGAGTAGGGTTTAACAACTCATCACCTGAAGGGTCTTTTTCAACATTTATTTTAGGGCCCAAAAGTTTAATTACTTCCTCAGCAACAAAGTGGAGTTGGTGGGGAGCAAGGGGTGTGAGGCAAAACACTTCTGCACACTTAAATTATCAGAGTCTAATCTGGAGATAAAACAGTGAGAGCAGAGTCAGACAGCTCTAACCATACTACCTGCCCATTTAGAAGAAGCTCTTTCACATGTTTAGACACTGAAATAAAAAAAAAGCATTCACAAATGATCCAGGTTGTACAGAAGGCATGAAAATCAAGTCAAAAAAACCACCATAAGAGGGTTGTCTGCCCCCATCACCAATTCTTTTGGTTTGAGTAAGTCACTTAGCAGCCCTGCCTGACTATTCCATCTGTCAGGGTAAGGCAATATTGTCATCCTTTAACAGAGACAGATCAGTTTAAAAAATAAATACCTTCCAAATATTTCATTTGTATGTAATGAGAAACACACTTTAAGCTATTCTTTGTCAAAAATGCTCTAAAATACATAGATTATGACTCTAAAGTAGCGTAAGCAGAGATGAGCCTAAGAGCATCCACAGAAAGATACCGAGGACCTATTTAGACACCAATTATCAATTTAAATATCATCAAGTGTCTGGAACTACCACTTGGAGTGTCCTGACAGGACATCACAGAACTTCAGTTTAACCCCTTCCTAAACCATCTCCCTGCCAGCACTTTGATCTGCCTTGGTTAATTAAACAGTGACACAAAGAGCTCCTTTTTCTTGTCTCTTATGAGTTTCTTGGGATTAACACTGGGGTATTATTCTGCAGCACAATGTCTTACATTGGGTTTAATGATCAAAGCTACATATCCAGTAATTCCACAGAGTTACTAAAAGATCAGCATAGAAATACCAAAAAGTAGCTAAATTCAGAAAATCAAAAACTGCACAGTACGAAATTAAAGAAGTATTTCAAATTCTCTCTGTATTACACCTCATAGAGAAGAAACATTACTACTGGGCACTTCTGATGAGGAAACCCCTTGAAGAACACTTTCCTTTTAATTCTGATGAACACAAAAACATCATGTAAGAACAGTGAGCCAAGCCCAAAGGTTGTTTACCCCAGTATTGTGCCTTGAACAGCTGGCCCTGGAGATGGACAGGGAGGAGCAGAGGATAATGCAGGAGTGCATTACCTTTCCCCCAGTACCCTCACAGCCCCAGTGTTTCTGTGCCACAGACCAGTGAACATGGCAGCTCCTGCTGGATGGCCATTCTAGTCACCTGCTCATCATCTCCTTGGACACACCAAGACTTTCACAACCTACAATTGTTTGTGACCATGAATCCCACAGCTTTTATCATCCAGGAGGTGGTTTTGTATGGTTTGGGACTTTTTTAGGGGCTTGGGGGTTTTCTTTTTTGCCAATTTTTAACTTTAAGCAATGGTTTTATTCACAGAAAGGCACAGTGAGCAATTACTGCCTACACACTGTATTCACACAATCTACTTCACAAGTATCTCATGGCACACAAGACTTGAAGCATCCCTTTGCCAGGCTGACAAGTCCTACCCTACCAGATAAGTATCCCCTGTACAAAAGTCATCCCCATAGCACCTCTACTGCCCTTCTCTGAACCTTTTCAAGTCTACAATATTAAAGATGAGCAAATGCCACAGAAACGTTCTGCACTTTTGACTGCACTGAACACAGGAACAATTACAGCTCCCAAACTAGGTAGTACCAGCTTGCTCTGTGAAGATGATTTTTGCTGATCATCTAAACCCAGGGGCAGAGTTTCTAATGCAACAACTTTTGGGGCACAAACATGCCTTTCCACAAAACTATTTCCTCTTTTTTCCTGCTCTTCATATCTCATTGCAGAGCTGTAGAACAACTAAAAGGAAGAACCCTTATGCAGGGGCAGAACAACAGTGCAGATTTCAAATGTGCTTGTGCACAAGTGGACACATTACCAGGCCTAGAAGAGGGGACATTAGAGCTTCTGCAGGCAACACTTCAAACTCAACAAAGAGCTGTTACCTTATGAGAGAAGGTACACCACAGTTCAACTACCAGAGTTAACAAGCATTCTCTTTAAGCTTTGGGGTTTTATTTTGGTTTTGGGGTTTTTCTCTTCTTATTTTCTTACCAAACAAAGATTTTCTGCCCAGTACTCATCTCACTGTTCTAGATATCAATAACATATCTTACCTACATCCTCAATTGCTTTCTAAAGTACTTGTGGTCGCTTCAGAAAGCTTCAGTTTCTGGAACACTTTTAATTTCACCTTCTGAAGTTCACATACAGTCTGCCACTTTGATTACATTTACGAGGTTTGTTTTCCTTTTGTTTTCTCTCATGCAGAGGAGCACGGAATGACCTTGCGGAAATCCAGCTCAAGTTCATGTATTATTTAAGCTGAAGACACGTGAAGAGAACAACTCAGCTGATCTGCAACTCATGCTAAAGTTTACACAACAGCCATGCAGTGTCATATATTACAGTACTAGAATGCACTTGATGGTGGATGCCAAAATGCAAGGGACACACAAATTTTTGTGTAGTATTTTGAAAGTCCACTAAAAGTGACAGAGAAAGGTATAACTGAGCATGAATGAGGTTAAACACTGGCCACAAAGTTTGGCTGGAGTTTCAGAGCTTCCTCAAATTTGCACCCTTTGATTCCTCACATTCTGGAAAAAAACAGTATTGCTTAATTGTTACTTCATTTCATGCAGGTAGTGAGAATATTGAAGGAAAAGTGCTCACTTGCACAAAAGCATCATGAAGTCTCACTCTTTGGACTCTGGGCATTGCAGTTTTCTCCTTTATTCTCCTTGGGATGGTTTCTGTGTTACTCAGAAGTGGAAGGTGGGAGAGAGATTACTTTCTTTCATCCACATTTATTTCAATTCTCCATTTCCATTTTTACCTGCACTTCTTCCACAATAGAAAATTGCTTCATAGCATCATTACTGAGAAGACAAACACAATCTCCTCTAGAAAAAAGATTTGTAAAATGTATTCCTAAAGTTCACATATCTTCCTGCAGGTCTCTTCTTTACTATTACATCGTATGCTGAGGAAACCATCATTTCAGTTAACACTCAACATTGAATAAAAGCCTGCATAATTTAAAAGCACAAACTACTGTGCACCATCTACAGATTTCCACTTTGAAAAAGGATAATTCAAATGGAACCATAATAACATGAGAAATATTTTCCAACAAGAGTAACCCTAGAAGATAAACTTAAGAGAAAAATCATCAAATATGACAGGTCAGTAGGAAAAACCAAATAAAGACAGCATTTTACAGGCATCTGGCAGTTTACTTTGAATACTAATCCTAGCAAGGGTCAATACAATTGAAAGTATATGGTTACCTGCTACTGAACTGCAGTACACAGAAATAATAAATCCATTTTCATCCAACAGTTGTCAGCTACTTTGCTGTACTTCAGCCTCTCAAAGCATGTGGTAGATCAGTTCCCTGGAAACAGCACCCAAACTCTCAAACATGTGCAATTCCCCAAAGGACTGATTTAATTTACTCATCAGGGAAACACCAAAGAAATCACCTTGTGATGCCTTTCATAAGAAACTACTGCAGAAAAGCTGCTGTGTTTCAGAGCTGGCCTAATTGGGGATTTAGTGCAGGTGTAAACATTCTCCTTCAACAGAGGCAACCCCACCGGATGCAGATTCACTTTAAATCCAGTGAAAGAGGGACACGTTTCCTACTGTGCTTTCAGGATTACCCAGCAACAGTCCCAAACTTTCCAAGACCTAGGTAAAACCTGGAAAGGCCACTTGGCAACTTGCAAAGCATGCTGGCCCTGCTGGAGTGCAGAAACTTGTCTATAACAGTACAAATGTGTGTTTTCACTGCTAAAATACATGCTATTTTTGTTCTCTGCCAAAGCAATCCCTCCAATCAAAGACTGCTGCTTCTGTAAATTTATGACATCCAAGGTCCCTATTTTCACACTTAATAAATACCACTGTCAAAGCCCTATCTGAGACACTACTGCGGTAGATCAGGTAAAACCAGCAAATTGTATTTTAGAAGTATCCCAGCCTTACAAAACTACCAAGACTGTGGTTATTACTGATAATTTCATGTATGTACCTCCCCCAGTACCTTATCTTTGCCCAGGCTGCTAGCTAGCAACTTGCTGTCAAGGCAGTAAGAAGGAGTAGTTATCACAACAGCAGTTTGCAGAGAAGCAGAGTTATTTCCTACCCATACTTATTATCACAGGCTGGTATTTTCCAAATTCAGTTTCTTTTCTGGTTAGAAACATCAGCAGCATCTTTAAGTTGCCATCTTAAACTTGGCAACTTTGCAGTGGAAGCCATAATTCTCACTTACGTTCTACACCACAAACCCACTCACTTTTAGAAGTTGACAACCAACACTTTCACCTATCTTGCAGCCAAGATTTAAAAAAACAACTTGTTTAACACTGCCATCTCTCAGCTCGGTGTCCAACCTGACGTGCACACATAAGACAACCAGTCTAAAGAAAGATGTATTTCTTAAAAAAATTCCAAAAACAAAACAAAAAAAACCAACCCTTTAAAAATCCCACTTAGGGTTGTTCAGGGCTGGTTGTCCAACAAACTGTCTTAGCCAGCGCCTGGCAATTTCAGCTAATTAGGCAGCACTCCCTTTAGCACTGACATTACTGTTAATGCAGGTTTCTAAGACAACAAATCCAGCTGTTCAGATAGAAATAAAAGTGAACTGCCTGCCCACTCACCTACATCCCAGTGAAATCTCTTATGGCAAATGCAGGCTACTCTCTTTAAACAAATCACAGTCATGCATGGAAGTAAAATGTTTCCTCTAACAGCTGATCACTTTACTGTGAAGCCATCAAATTGTCAAGGAAGCACCCCCAGGCGGTCCTGCAGGCACTGCAGGGTTGGAGACCATCAGTCCCCTCATCAGCACCCCAGGTTTTCATGCTGCAGGCACCTCATACATGTGAGGAAAGAGGTAGTTTCTTGACAGTCCCAAGTAACGCACAAGAATTTAATTTAGTCCACAACCAAACAACTGGAAACAAGAAAAAAGCTGGCTCTCTGTTGAAATGGTCATTATTGAGACGGGAGGGGAGGGGAATTTTAGTAACAGACGTGACATACCACCTTCAGTCAGAAAGAACCCAAAATACTGTCCTAAAGCCAGCACCCTACTCCTTAAGGGAGAGCAACTACTGCAAAGTTGCTGTTCTATTTCATAAACAGAGGTTTAGTCTTCCAGTAATACTTTAGCTACTGAAAACATGCCATCCCTTTCCACTGGTAACCAGCATCACTGCTCCACTTTCTCCTCCAAAGGGGAGACTTGCACAGCTACAAATCCCTACAAACCTGGAAGGCTTGTACATGGGTGTATCACACCACCCTGGCCAAGGGAACAGAATACTGGGCTCAAGCTTTTTGCCTCCAACCTGCAACATGACTATTGTTTGGCACTTCAGCTCTACTTCTTTCACCCTCCTTCCCCTCCCTGGGTCTCTCCCACCCACCACATTGCCCTCAACAGGCACTCTCTCCAGGCTAAAAAGTTACAAAAAATGTTTTATAAACAACCAGACAAAGTCACGACCTTTATCTACGGAGAAATCACTTCTTCTACCTCCTGACAGTTACAAAGTCTGAAGCGGGAACATGTGAGCTGAAAAAGCAAAGGCTTCCTTAGAAAATTCCTCAGCACAAGCACCACAAGGCAATGTCTTTTACTGCCTTTGCCCACCACTGGGGTTACAAACATCCTCCCCCGAGATTTTGATTACACAGTTTACTGCCTTTTGATGTTCAACTACTAGTTTAGAAGTAAAGAATATAAATCTTAATATTCTTCTATTCAATCATTAAAGCACTGAAGCATAGATCCTGCATTTGAAGAGACACACCAAGGCTTTAGATACAGCCACAATAACTCCAATTTCCCCCTATCCTTTTGTTTTCTGTAAATTTCAGGAAATGCCTTCAACTTCAGGTTTCATAGACAGTGACAAGCAAGTACAAGGTAAGCTTTACATTTTTACTTGCTGCATTCTTCACAGCATTTTGCTGAAGAAACATTTGTGATTGTCTTCAAAGTTTCTTACCAGAAAAGGAGACAGAGGAAGGACATGTCTACACTTGATTTTCCCCTTTTGCCCCATTCAGAACAATATAGGGTGAAAAATTCAAACCTGGAGTTTTCTTCGTTTCTGGCAGTTGTAGAAAATAATTCAAATTGGAAAGGAAGTCAGAATTCAAGTTTTGCTGCAAAAAATCACAGACAACTCTGTGTTTATGTTTTTTGTTAATAAAGCAGAATTTATGTTATTTACAGGCCAGGTGGTGCTCCTGGCCATGTCACAGGAAGGAACAGAAGACAGCAGAGCTTCCAGGAACGGGACAGCAGCATGCTCTGAGTGCAACTCTGCTCACACCAGCTACAGCAGCCTCAGAGCAAAACATTAGAGTGAGCTTCAACACAGCAAGTCTACATTTTTAGTCTCTTTATTTTGGAGATACCTAGAAATGTTACTTTAGAAATTAATTCCAGGCAGAAAAATTGTAAAAGTGGCAAACAGCGTACTTGGGATCTTACACTTTGCCTGCCTTTCCACTTTTCCATTTAAGACTCATGACCACATTTTCCCTACTGGCTTCTAGTAGCAACTAGATGCACTCAAGTGTAGAACAAGTGCAAAAGGGTCATTCTTCTGTTCAAAAATACTTCTGTTGTGTCACAGGATTGTATTAAATATACACACACATATGACTACTTAGATATCTATCACCAAATGAGTTAGTCTGACAGTTGTTGAACAGAAGAAAGTGAAAAATCTCCTCATTCTACTGTGGTCATTTTTAAAGCATCTAATGAAAACCTTTAAATCTTTGCTCCTTTGTTAACTGAAAGAGAAGAAAAATCACTGATGAAGAACAATCCAGGATGAATCTGAAGAGTCAGAACAAAGAACTCAGCATAACATAATCTATGCTTTTAATTTCAAAGATTGAAGAGGATGAAATCAGTTCCCTTTTAATCATGTAAAACATGGGCTACTAACAATTCAAACAACACTGAGTAGAGTTTAGTCACCCTTGTTATGAAAATCAAGGGTCATCTGTTCAGACCTTCATTATTTAGGCAGAATTAAACTACACATTAGAAACAAAGAAACAAAGGTATTTCAACATTCCTACAATGTATATAAAAAGCTGGATCATCATTATTCAGAAAGACATCTGGGTTTACAGAGCTTTATCTCCAAGTTGTACTGCCATGAACTTGCTGCTTTCCTTCTGAAAGGATGAGGTCAGGCAATCACTAAGCAGGAGTGACCCCCATGAGGCAATAAACTCATCTCCTCAAGACTGATTATTTCACTCATACTGAACACCCTGTGTATTATTACAGAGCACTGAGTTTTATGGAAATTTGAAACCCACCTCTTACTTTAAGGCAACATATCCCTCATTGGAAATGTAACACTGCTACACATTCAACATCTACTGTATCTGCTCTCCAACACACAGAGGAATAAACTTCCAGTGAAATCCTTCACAGCTCTTAGCAGAATGTTATAAATCCATTTCAAAATACTTCCCTCATCTTGATGGTGTTTCGGCATCTCCAGGCAATTAAATCAAGCTCTTCACAGTGCAAAGACAGCTCAAGCTTCACTGGCATTTTAATCCATTTCTCAAGTTCCTGCTGATCACACAAAGCCCTGCAAGGTAGGACCAAGAACTCCCAAAACTCTTCTGCCTTTTATCCAAGCTTGGCAGTTAAGACATGCGAACAGAGTTTGGAGCTGAAACTACCTATGTTACTTCCAGACACAGATAATCAGGAGTAATCTATCTTCCACCTCCATGTGCTCAAAAGAAACCCCACCTAAGTGTTCACTCATATTCCTACAGAAGACTCGACACGATGCAGTACCAACAGATTGATAAAATGGGAGCAACACCTAACACAATATTCCTGACACTTGAAATCATTCTGGGTGTGGTGACAGGGCAATTCCTGATGTGGGGCCTGTGCATGGGAGCTTATGAAGAGCTGGGTCACTATTGAGCCATAAAGATTTTCAACACAAACAGCAAAACCAGGGGCAGTCTCAGCCTGACTCACTAAGCATATCTTGCCTAAAAATGAGGAACAAAAAGCCCAATGATGTCATTTTCCAGAGGGAAACACGACAAAGTTCAACAGATCAGGTCACCTCAAATGCACTTCTGCAGATCCAGCACTCTGTTGTACCTGGAAACAACCCAGAATGCTTCAAATGTGAAGGACTGATGATTTCCTGCCATCTGCTCTGCTTTCTGACATAAGAAAATTATGCAAAAAATATTCTGAAACACCAAATGCAGCCTCAATATCAGCACCAGTAGCTGTTTCCTCACTGCTGTGGCAGGACAGATATGGCTCCAGAATGAGCTGCTCTTCACATCACAAATTACTTGCCTGCAAAATACTACATTCACCTCACTTGTGGCTCCTAGAGAAATATGCCTAGGGAACCCCCAGAGTAGGAAGATAAAGAATATTACTGTTTTCAGGGTTCAGTTTCTGCATAGTACTAGCACACTGTCTATACTAGAGACCAGGTGAACCAAAGTGACAAAAACTTCAGTTTTAAAGCCCTGAAATTGCAGAAAACCCTATAAATCTTCACACATATAATTTGTGCCTTAAACAGTAAGAATTCAGGGGAAAAACTGCTTAGGACTGTTGGTGCATCGGATTAACTTCAGCCAACAGAACTACTGCTGCAGTGTGCCCAGGTGACCACAACTCCACAGCAGCAGCAGCATGATGCTGTATCTGCTGTTCCTGTATCCTGACTGCATTTTATTTCCTGCACCAGAGAAAGGTAATCAAAACCCTCTTTACGATCACACACCCCAAAAAAAGACCAACCTTGATTCCCTGAAATTCACCCTGCTTAACCCAAGGGACTGCAGACAGACCAAAACCAGCTTGTTTCACATACTTTTGAAGACTCTCTGTAGAAAGCAGCTTCACTATTCAGTGGGCTCCTGACACCATTAATTGATTTTGTGCAGACTTTCTCTTTCTACCTTATGGTTCACTTCCTGATAATATTAAAATGTCACTGAGCTGCTACCTGATCCTACCCAGCCAGTTTACAAGGATAAGTAGATGCAACAATCATTACTAACTACTTAACTGCAGGATTTTGGTTTTCCAGGAATGCAGGTGGACATAAGACACTGTGTATTTCAGCTATTGAAAAGTCTGCATCCTCTGAGCTTTTTCTCTTGATCAGCATCCTGAACACTAACAGTTAGAGGGAAGACCAACACACTTCATTCTTCAGGAAATTTCAGTTTTCATTCCTTGGAAAGAATCCAAACAGATAGAATGTTAAATCTTTAAAAGCTCCATCCTGAACCTTATAGTTGTGTTCTAATCCCTGAGACAAACCTCCCATCCATCTTAAATTCCAAAACAGAACTCAAGACTTCCAAATGGATTTACGACTTAGTATCCTATAAAGATTTAGAGCACACTACTAGAACAACAAAACTATGCAGCTAAGGTTACTAGAGCTACAGTATTACATAAAGAAGAGATGGGTGTTCTCAAATACCCTGTTTGTTCCCATTATCAGGCTTATGGATTCATAATTCTGCCCAGAGGGACACTAATTAAAAAAAAAAAAAAAAAAAGGGGGGGGGGGGGGGGTATCCAGCAACTTCTGCTAGCATCCAAAAATGAACAGCAGCATGCCATGCCTTAGAAACTTAACTCTCATTTTGGTAGGGCAAAAATGTTCTGGAAGGTATTTTGTGGGCATTTTTTGGGGGGGGTGGTGGTGTTGGACTTTTTCCTAGTTTTTAAAAAAATCTTGCCTCTTTAATTCAGCATCTCCAGTCTGACTTTGATAATTTGAGCATGTACACTCCCGAGCAGGACACGAAAAATCCCATAAGGTTTCATCTCTATTAAAATGAAAGAACAAACTAATAACCCAACTGTTAAAAAAAGATATGAAAGCTGTAATAAAAGAGAGTCTGTTATATTATCAATGTGGCACGGAGTATCTGTCACACTCCAGACAGAAGCTAACCTTCAACTGCCACATGACAAATCCCTGAACAAACCAGTGAGTGATGGAAAGCCTGACAGGCCATTAGTGACATCAGCATAAAAAAGGGTCTAAGGAACAATCAAAACAGAATTTTAAATTAATCACCTTTAAAAGACAAAACCAACCAAACAACAACAACAACAAAAAAAAACCCTCACAGAAAAAGGTATTAACCCTGGAGGGCTGCAGCCCTAGAATTTAGCCCCAGATTGCTATTCTCCACAGCCTGATCCTACAGGGACATTCCCACTCTTGAATGTAGAAGTGACAGGATGTGATTTCAGGACACAAAACCCTTGGACAAGCAGAAACACATTCCCATCCCCTGGACAAAGCCACTGGACCTAAGAGTTTCTCCCACACCATCCCGTCCAAGCACTCAACTACACATCAAATGTCCACATGTATTTGATTGCAGAAATGTCCTCCAGACATTTTTCAAAGCCAGGCAAAAAAAAAAAAAAAAAAAGGCAGTTTTAAAATCATCTATCTTTCACACTGGAATTTCTTTGCCATTTGCTCATCTTTATCCAACTACAAATCTGAGGTTCAATACCTCAGGTTATTTACCTAAGGGTAAACTGGTTAAATAATTTTGACTTCAAAGTATCTACTTTAACTCTGGTTTAAATAATCTGTTCTGATCTTGCATTGCATTTGCACTTCCTAGAACTTTTCCTGAAAAGAAATACAGATTCCTCCTGGTTGGAATGTTGTGGGGGGTATTTTTGTTTTTGACTGATTAGGAAGCTACTCTATAAACACTTTTTTATTTTACTAATTGTAAGTTTCTTACATTAGTATCTTTTTTTTCTCTTCAGTATTTGACTATACGTTTTTTAGTGAACCTTTCATATTCATTACCTGCAAAACACTTTATAAATAGGGCAAAAGAAATTGTGTAAATAATAAGGTAAAAGTAATAAAAAATGTATTTTTAAACTGAAATCAAATTGTTCTAAATTAAACAAACTCATTACAGGCCACATTACCCATAGCTGGTGAATTTGGTTGTATCCATCCCTCAAGTTTTGTTAGGACAGACGTGATTTTCACAGCTTCTTGTTATTGACAGATCAAAAGAAGAAAAAGCTTTGCAGCTTTTGTAGTTTCTCACCTTTGACTCCACAAGTCCCTGAAGTAACTCCACGAATGAAGAATGTTTCGTGTCTCCTGGAAAGCGACACCTGTCAAACCAGTTCTGTGCTGCAGTAAATTCTCTGCAGACACTTCCACCTACTCTGTGGATATACTTTCTTCAAAGTTACAAATGCAAATATATCCTTCTTGAATATTATAATTTAATTAAAAGTTACTACACTATGAAAAAGGTAAGGCCTGAATCTAGTACTTTCAAATCCAAATTAATTCTCCTTTTAATTATTCATTTTAACCTCTTTTCTTTTCCAGAAAATTTCTTCCCCTGTTCTTCATCCCTTTACCCACATTGTGTTTCCATCACAGGGACCAGCATTTACTGTGTGCCACCCCACCCTCCCTTCACTCAGGAAGGCTAAAGAATTCTTTCCAGGTCTTACTCCTCAAGGCAATGTGGCCCATGAATCATGCTACAGTCTCTTCTCACATGATGAGCCCCGAGGTTTGCACTGCTGCACAAACAAGTCCAGGCAACCCTCTGGCTTTGAGGATGAACATTCCTGCTTCTGTTGCCCCCGTGCCAAGTACACCCTCCTCTCCTCAACAGCTGCTCGAGTCCCAGAACACCCCCAGGACCACCAGGAAAGCAAGCACAAGAAACTCTTCCTGACAGCTAAGGCCATTGGGCCTCTCTGCTGGCACCTGGAACAGGTTGCTGTTGCACACCACAGTTTTCAGCAGCTTGTTAAAGCCCCGTGTGCTGCACTCCACAGGGCAGTTACCTTCTTTTCAGGATCTTGACAACTTCTCCATGTTTCACCCGCTACATGTCTCCATTACAGACTAGCCACAGTTCAAGAGATTGTTCAGATCTACCTATTTATTTTTTCTTACTCATTCTAAGTTACGGTATGAATAAAGTCACGCTCCACCCAATATTCTAAAAGCAGGGCAAATTGGCACTGAAGGACAGAGGTACAAGGAAATTAAGTATCTGAAAATGTTACACAATAGTATCAGGAACCACCAAAAATAAAACATTCCCCTGTTCAGGGATTTGGCCAAAAGGTAACTTCAGAGCCTTACATGCAGCCCGGCTGAGGAGACACACAGCACATCTGTCATTCCCTGAGGAGGAGATTGCCACAGAAATGTTGCAACCAACAGAATTTCAGAGGGGCCTTGTGCACAACACCAGAGCAGTACTGTCCAACTGGGTGACACGAACATCCAGCCAAGAATTCTTGGAGAGACATCACCCTTCCCAGCTTGGTAAATAATGACATGAGTCATTATTTTGAAGTGCTACATTTTGTACATTGCACAAACAGGACATTACAGAAAATCCAACCACACAAGGGGATTTACGTTTTTGAACAAAGCCTGTCCAAATGCTTATGTGACATTCTTGAAACATAGCAATTCCTCTCACCAAACCTCAGCATCAGCAAAAATGGCAATTTCCTCCTCCTTGGGTTCACTTCTAGAAATACACAAAAGGAGAGAGGATGACCAAGTTATGACCCAGTGAGTCCCATTTTATTGTTGAGGGATTAGAAGCACTCAGGGAAAAGTCACTGTTGGAGTCTCTGCCAGCTGATTTGAATGGAACTGAAAAACAACAGGTTTCACCTGCTGATACAGCTCAGAAGGATATGGCCACTACAAAAAACCCCACCAGGAACACAAAGCCAGCTGTGGGTGTGCAGGTCCTAAAGCCCCACAGGTGATGTGCCACCCAGGCACAAAAGGCAGACAAAATCTCTGTGTCAACCACCTGAACCCGGACAGGACTGTGACTACTTTCATGACTTCTGAACTTGAGGAAAATCCTTCACATCTGCTGTGCTGCCAGAGCCCAGCATACTCCAGAACAGCCCAGGTTATTCCAACTGTGTTGCAACAGCAACAGCATTCATTAGTTCCGAGCAGACAGGCATAAGTTTAAGCCACAGAATCACACCTTGGGTTCATCTACAGTTTCTACTGAGCACCATTCCAAAAGCTCAGTGTTCTTCCCAAGGAAGGCATGTCAACAATTCACTAACCCGGCAACAAATCCCAGCATAGCAGAAACAGCTCCCATTACCTGGGAATGACAACGTTATGGATCAGGGAACACGCAGCACCCTGCAAAATGCACATCTCCACACAGGGACACACATACAGGGCAAGTCTCCACAGCCAGGAGCAGCCCCTCAGTGCCACTAGCTAAGCAGCCCTCCTGAGGTTTACCTTGCAAGTCTTCAGCTGGCAGAAAAGAGGCACACTGTCCTATTCCTTGTGTGACTATCCCAAAGCCACTCAGCAGGACTTCTCATGATGGGCTATTGTGGATGTGTGCTCAAACACAAGCAGAGAAGTAGTATCTGCACGGTCTTACCAGCTACCACAGTTTTTCCATTTCCTAATTTCAGCGAAAGAAAGTGATGGTGATATTTCTCTTCCTGGCAGTCATTACCACACATTCAAACATGAGATGGCCAAACAGGACCTGACAAAAGCTTTCCAATGAATGCAATCTCCTAGGTATTTAAATTCTGTGGGCTTTTCCCCGTTTTGTTTACAATTTCTTTGCCACATTTTACTTACTTTATTAGGCCCTGTAACATTTCAACACTATATTACATCCCAGAGAGCCAATTCTACCAGAAAAAGGCGTAAAGAACCAGTAATCATTTCTCTTTGTTCATATAAGATTTCACTCTGTGGCAAAGCAAAAGGAAAGACTAGAGAGTCCATTCCTTCTCAGGGAGACCACAGCAAGCACTGGCAGACAAACTGATGCATAAAGGCAGAGAACCAGAGATTCCCCACATCAATCCAAACCTCACAGCCTGTAAAACCTGAATAAGAACTTATTCTGGGCTTTTAACAAAGACTCCGAAATGGATCAGACTTTTGGGGCCTTATAAATGAGCTGAGGAGAGAGGAGTCATTAATAAAGGCACCATGGCAGAAACAAGTGTTGTATATCACTTTTCATCATTTGAAGCACTGCCCCTGCAAGAACTTCTGGATATTCACCCCCTTAGAACAGAGGTCCAGTCCTGGTTATACAAAAGCTTTGAATAAGGTAGACAGAAATTTTGGATGTGAAGAACAATTTCCATGATCTCTACTGCAGCATATAAAAATGAGTAATTTCTATTCATTAGCCTGGCCAGAAGAGTTTCCTGATGTGAACAATTTTGGTTAATGAGCTGCCATACCATTCTGTTGCCTGAAGTCGACCAAATTTTGACCTGAAACTTCTGCTTTACAGTGCATAAGCTTTGCCAAAAGCCAAATAAAGACGTGTCATGTGAAATTTGCATCAACCGAGATGAAAATACACAAGACAGAAAGCTTAATAAATCCTCCACGGTTTAAAAAATTAACTGACCTGCAAGAGCCACAACATCCTGTGCTTACTAGACCATGGCAAGCAGCGTGAAGTCATTTAAACAGAGAAGGGAGGTGGCAGGCTCAGGATCTCTAGAGAGCGTCTGAGAGCCGCACAAGCGCGAGCACTGGCAAGAGGCACCAAAAATCGGTTGTTTCCATCCCAAAACACACGATACGTAGTTTACACTTGAAAAATACAGTATGGGCTGATGCGCGCGGTGCCGTCTGATCATTTTTCTCCAAGGGCATTTCAGACAATGGAGCAGGGGATGAGCCCGAGAGGCGCCGGGGGCTCGGGAAGGCAGGAGGGCCCGTCCCCGCGTCGGCGGAGCACAACAGGTGTTGTTGTTGACAGCGAACCGGGCGCGGTGCCGGGCCGGGGCTGCCGCTCCCTCCGGGGGCTCCCAGCTCCGCTGCCGCTCCCGCCCGCCCCGCCCGACTCACCGAGGCCGCTGATGTCGTGCCGGAGGCCGGCGCGGCTCCGCTCCTCCGCTATCGCCCGCAGCATGTGCCGCAGGGAGCGGTCGGGCTCGCCGTCCGCCTCCCCGTCCTTCCGGGCACAGGCCATGCTGCCGCCGCCGCCGATGAGCTCATGTCAGGCCGCCGCGGAGGCGGCACCCGGCGCTCCCGACACGGCAATGACCGGGAGCCCTCCTGGTCCCGCTGCCCCGGCCGCTTCCCCCTCGGGACGTTTCCCGGGCGTCGCCGCCGGCCCCTCCCCGGGACACTGCGATCGCTCCCACCCGCGCTGCCCGGCCGCGCTCCGCCGCTTCCTGCTGCTGCGGCCGCCGGGCGGGACCAGCAGCGCCGGGACCCGCCCGGACACGCCCACAGGGAGGATCTGCCACCGGCCGTCATCCCGGGCAACCCATCCTGCATCCCTGACAACCCCTCCTGCATCCCTGACATCAGCCAGCATCCTGGGAAACCCATCCTGCATCCCTGACAATCCATCCTGCATCCTGGGAAACCCATCCTGTATCCCTGACTATCCATCCTGCATCCCTGACATCAGCCAGCATCCTAGGCAACCCACATAGTCTTGCATTCCTGACATCTAATCACTGTTTCTGGTCAGGCTTTCTGGACACGTTCTTCACTATCCTTCCTTCTCACTCTGTCCCACAGATCTGTCTACTGTCACTGCAGGCAGGTCTCTCCTGCCCACCCCACTGATGTCATAGATGAGCTGCTGCTTCCTTCTTGGTCTCCTGTTCCCATGTGTCCTGTATGGGGACAAAACCCAACCTGAGCTGTCTGCTGAAGTCTCTACCAAGATCTGCCACCTCTTCCTGAGCATTAGTACCTCTTGTTGTGAAAATCAGTATCGGTGATCTCAGGGAATAATCCAGCTTGTGCTGCAGAGATTGGATCCCCCGTCCTGCTGCTGCTGCTGGTGGCTGTCCACAGCAGATTCCAACAATGTCCAAAACTTCTTCAGAAATTTACAGTTTTCTAAGCCACCGTTGGAGAGCAATACCACCACTTGCTCAAGTTCTCCTGCAAAGAATTCGTTCAACATTTTTTGTTTATAATATTTCTTTAGCCTTTCCTTAGTTCCTAAAAATACTGTAAAGGTGTAAACAATTCTTCTCTCTGAAGCCCCATTTGAAAGTTGGCAGGCCTTGCAAGTGGTGGTGGGGAGAAGCAAAAGGGTCAGAGGGCTTCAAACATGAGTTGACAGCATTTGAGAGTTGGGCTTTTTGCTACAGCATAATAAGAAAGAAAAGTTTTCAAATACGGCATGTCCATTCTCTGCAATGGCATACGTTTAGCCCATGTTGCCAATTTCAGTTTCATGTCAGCTTTTGACAGCAATAAGTTAACAATCAGACACCTGCTGAATGCAATTTACAATCGTGCACTTGTTTCCCATTACACCAATATAGATGAGTGCTTTCTGTAGAAGGTCCTTCTGCTGAATTGGATAGAGGAGAGAAATTTGAAGTTGATGTAGCATTTTGCTAGTAAAATATCTAGTTCTTTCATAAAGCAATAGAAAACAGGGACATACAATCTCAGGACTTAGGCACCTCTTCCCTTGTTAAATCTGATAGTTCTTTTTCTTGGAGAGAATGAAGTTTGCAGTCACATGTTAGCCCTGTAAATGCATTCATGAGAGTTATTTATCCCATGGGGAAGAGCAGCACAAGACTGTCCTGCACTGTTACCCTCCAGGTTGTTCCTGACACTGTCAGGAGGAACGACTCTCTGCTGCCACAGGAGTGAGTCTCACTTTCCTCATGTCATGCTGTACTCACTAAGGATTGGATGTCTTTCCCCTGCAGAGTGCTTCTGGATCCCAACAGCACTGTCATGTTGGGGGCACACTTGTGTCACTGGCCAGTAGCCAACCTTACAGCAGTTTCACCAGTCTCCAGGAGTTCAGCCTCTCTGCTGTGCCCTGAACACTATCCGTAAAGTTCCAGCCACACTGGTTTAAAAAACAACCAACGAAACCTGCTGCCACCCTGTCCAGGCCTTTTATAAAATAGAAAGGTATTCCTGCCCCTTCTTAGCTCCCCACCCTACCTTCTACTTTCTCTGGCCTCTATCAAAACACACCCATGGACAAAAAATGCAGCTGTTTTTCTTCTTGTAGGCTTCCATGGCCAAATATACCTCCTAGTAGATCACAACACTTGATCAGAAAACACAGAAATAAAGTTTGTTTCCTTAAAGGGACTATTGATTAAGTACCCTTAAGATCAGTTAGAATCCTAAAATGCTAATTGATTTTGGTTTTTGAAGACCCCATGGTACATTGTAAAACAAGAAACCACTCTGTCTAGATGAACTCTTTACAGAGAGGGGGCTTTGTATCTAATCTTTATATATTGGTCCTAAAGGTCTTCTTCATCAACACTTAACACCATGTCATCACCATACTGGGCACCAGAAGCACTGTCTGACCATACATGCTCTCACTCAACTCAATTATACACTAAATTCCCTGTCTTACATAGGGGTAATGGGTATTATGATCCTGAGGGCTCTAAAAAGCCTTAATGGCCCTGATCACCCTCACCTGGGGCCTCCTTCCCTCGCTCCCTGGCTGGGATCTCTATTTAAGCTCAGCCCTAAGGCCCCCTCTTGGAAGGGGTGGTAGTCTCTGGGTGTGTTTTGGCTGCTGTTCCTCTGGCCTTTGAGCTGCAGGCTGCTTGCTTAGCTTAGTCTCAGACCTGCCTCAAGACCCTGGAGGCATCTTTGGATCTGGACTCTGGTTTACCCTGTTCCCTCACTGAGGTTCTGTTATGCTGAGCTGTGGACCACAAAGGCCCTGCCAGCCCAGGAGTGTCTCTCCAGGGAGATTTCAAGCTGCACAGTGCCCTGACAATAGATTCCTGTGCTTTCTTATATAACAATGCACCTCGTGTCCTGATGTAAAATATGCATATTGATCAACAAGATGGATAGGCTTTGGGGCAGAGGCTGGGCTGAATTCATCTTTGTACCTTAGGATGTTTGTTCTATACAGTAGAAAGGTACATACAAAGGCCTTAGGCTTATTAAAAACATCTAACTGGCTTAATGTTGTGGGGTGTGCCTTTTGCACCAGTCAATAACAGTCACCTTTGCTATGTGAAAGTCATGCAAGTTATTCACATGAGGCTATATTTTTCTTACTGTATTTATTTTAGTAGTAGCAAATAGTGATAGCCTGCAGTGTGTGTTAGTAAGACCACATGGAGTGTGAATATCTAATGGTGAAAATGAGTTTGCAAGTTAGCAAACATGAACTTATGAATGCATTTGAGTGTCTGTGTAATGGCTGAGTCCTAGATTACACCTACCTGACAGTCCTGACCCTGGCAAACCTCTGTGGCTACTCACAACCTGTCAGAGACCAGCATTACTTGAGCACTTCAAGCCCTCTATGTGCATAAACTATTGCAGAAACAGACTTTGTAACTCTGAAGCTTTGGAACTTCAGCCAATTATAAACATCCAAAGTACCCTCATTTTTCTCATGTGTTCTTTACTGATAATAAGAAATTAAGATTAATAGCAGCTCTATGTAGCAAATGAACATTATATCTAGCTTGAAGGCACAGGGCATGAAATGCAGTTTTTTGAGGAAGAGATTAAAGCAATTTAAAAATTCAAATCTCATTTTAGTCTCAAATTGGGATATTGTCATCTTTAGCAGTCTGCTGCTCTGCTGAGGGCTCTGCCTATGGGTCAATGACCATCCAGGCAGTTTATATGCAAAAAGGAATTCTGCAACCTTTACTTAATTGCCTTCCTAACTGCATCAAAACATTCTGACTTTGGACATGGAAGTTTAGGGCCACCCATAATAAACTGTGTTAAATTGTCCAGCTTGAAAGATAACTCAAAGTTACTTCTAGAACTTCCTCATGTTCAGCACAGGCCTGATTTTGCTCCCAAGATTAAACATACAAGTTACTGAAAGTGTTATGTAAAGAATGCTACAAGATCTTTTTTCAGCTAAAATAATTCTTTGGCGTTAGATCTCTGAATGCACAGCAGAATACTTAAGGTCATGGAATTTTGAAGTTAGAGGTGTTCTATGTGTTTAGCTTTCTTTTGCCCTTCCCCCTTTCTTTGTACCAGTCTTGTCACCCCTGCTCCTGCTTTCATCTGTTAGTTGCCATGGGTTATACTGAATGGAAGCCAGAAATGCTCAGCCTTGCTCTGTAGGAGTAGAAACACATCTGAACTTGTATGTAGAGCTTTCAGCCCAGACTGATCCCTCTTCTTTTCAGCCAAAACCACTGAGACTTCTGCATCTGAGCCTTTTATCCCAGGTTGCTCCTGTGCTGTTCCTGAGAGGATAATTATCTCAATAGGAGTGACATATGAACCGTAGCCTTTGTGATAACAGACTTCTGAGATTTATAAGCCACTTACACAGAATCCATGTCTCATTGTTTTTCTTGAGCTGTACTTGTACCCAGAAATCCCTCATCACTTATGAACCCACCCCAAGCTCTTCATCAGCTCAGCAAGTCTGAAATCCATGTAGGAACTATTTTTTCACATACCTAAGCTCTTGGATAAGAGGAAGTGGGGAAGCTCCTTTCAGGAAAGAAGCCTCTGCCAGGCTAGGTAGGGTTTTCATTCAGGGCATGGGATTCTGCTGAAAAAAACTGGACTGGCTGGAAGCTACCTCAGAGGGCAGAGGTAATCAGGACTTTGCACAAGCCAAGTATCTGCTGACAAGTCTGTCCCAGGGAGTGACGCACCATTGTTTTCCAGGGGGATTTTCTTACTTGCTATATTATATATATATAATATGTATCCAGTATATATTACATTGTATCCATGTGTCCCCGGGGGTCAGTGGTTGGAGACAGGGACAACACACACACACCAAAGCTCCATGAGACAAACAGCGTGTTTTATTGTTCAGACTTTCCTTTTATCTGGAGTTCAAAACTCCCGGGTCTCAGCTGCTGACTGGTCTGATTCTCACCCAGCCCAGCATCCCAGGGTGGGACAGGAGAGGTGCAGGTCCCTGTCTATCAACCCAGGGACTCCAATGCCACAAGTGTATTGCTAAATTACCTCACCCATGTCTCACCCTTATGTGCCTGCGCTCTTGAGCCTCTGAGCCTCACAGGCGTTGCGTTCATAGGTAGCGGTTGCCAAAGAAACCTTCACCACCTCTTGGACACGGGATTTCAGAACTGTGAATGTGTAAGTCTGCCTAAGTGTTTCCTGTGCCATCTGAGAGGACAAATCTGGTGGAAGACAACTGGGTGGTGATGCCACAGGGGCTCAGTGAGGCGCTCCAGGGCTGATCACAGTCACACTGAGCTCCGGCTGCCAGGGAAGTGTGTTTGCCATCCACTTCAGGTGGTGCTCAAGGCTTGTGCAAGACCTGTTTCTAACCACAAAGAACAGGTTTCAGCCTGCCTTACAGAGAAAATTAAATCCCAACACACAGTAACAGAATGTATTAAAAAAAAAAACAAACACTTCTCCAGAGGAGTGATCAAATCATGCAAAGTTTATAAAGAATGCAGTGGTTAAGTCTTTAGTTCTTTTGGTGAAAATATGTGTGATTGCTTTCTAAAAATAAACTGACTTTTCAGAAGTAATTTCTAAATTAGTAACTTGTAATTTGGAAATGAGTTTTTTAAACTCCTGAATTAGTGTGTACACCTCTAGAAGTATAGGGGCAAAATAAAATCTGAGTATGAGTAACAATTCTGTGAATGCAACTAGTAATGATGTAGTCTTATTTTTCTTCTTAGAAATGTCTAAACAATATAAATATCTAGATATTTTAGAAATATCTGACCAAAAGGGTATTTGAAAACTTTACAATTTTGGTAATGGTGTGATTTTATTTTACAGGTTTTAATGCTATTACGCAATTAATTACACTATATAGTATAGTTGTGTTTGTATTTCAGAATTAATGAACATCCGTTAATATTTTTGATAACAGGCAAGATAAGAAAGAATCTGTGAGCAGAGAGCAAAAGAAATTGCACTTTTCAGAAGATCTGCTTTTATAAACTGGGTTGCTCTAATAAATGACTCAAGCAGCAGCTCCAGATAAAGAACTCGGTGTGGCAGGTTTTTTTAGATTCGTATTTACTTAAGCAAACATTCAGCAGGTCAACTACACTCAAGACAATTCAAGAATCTTTGGAGCTCTGAGCAACCTGGTCCAGTGGAAGGTGTCACTGCCCATGGCAGGGGATTGAAACAAGATGAGTTTTAAGGTCCTTCCAAGTCAAACCAGTCTGTGATTCTGTGATCTTCAACAATTTACCTCTAAGATTTTTCTCTACAGATTACCTGGCTGAACTCTGCTCTGACATGCTCTCTCATATAATAAAAATACTTTTTCACCTTTGCAAAGTATTTTGGTGCTCATACCAACATATATAATAAATACATGAATTAGAGAAGTCAAGTTTCCAATTAGAGAAATGCTTCCCCACATAAAAAAACCAATTTTATTTTCAGGACGATTTTGAGTGGAATTTGGGTTTACTGACTCAATCATGTTAAAGGAAGAGGTCAGTGGGTGCCAATAAGGTAAGGAGTTCATCTTGAAGGGGTTTTTTTTAATTAACTCAGTATTTTTTTCTGTCTGTGTAGAATATAGACAGTAAATGTATCTTATGAAGACCAGTTGCAAATCAACTCATTTGCTTGTGCAAGAAGCTCAGTCTCATTTTGGAAGAGAAGTTGTGTTCAAGTTGTAAAGCAAACAGAAGAAGCTGAAGGCTTAAAGCTCTATTTATATTTAAATTAAAGTATATGAAATGTTGCCTTTTCCTCTCAAGTCAAAACACAATTATCTCATTTGGTCAGAGGTGTGGGGAAAGAAAACCTGTGAAACAGGAATTTTATTCTGAAGATGTTCTCTAAATTTTACAGTGTATTGGTTTGGAGGATCTGAGTTGTGGTGACATGCACTTCTCTGCACACTAACTCAGGGGAGGTAGCCAGCCTTTCTGCACACTAGCTGAGGCATTAAGCCCAGTCAGTTTTCTCCATGAGATCTTCCTTTTCCACCAGTGCTGAACTGAGTGAATACAACTAGCTAGGGTAGCTTAAACTGTGAAAATGGTCTCAATTATTTTATGGTTTGTAAAGCATTTCTTAGTGCCCAAAGTGATTATTACACTTTCAACAAATGCTTTTATAAATCATGTGATCTGCTATTCCTGCAAAAAAAGATAGAAGTTATACCTGTATGTATTAAACAGGTACCCATCTAATGAGTTCACAAAAATTTATGATCACTTCAAATAATCCTTTTTCTTATCCAGTTGAATTACAAACAATTACCTCCTAAGTTTCAGACCATATACCTTGAAGGACACACATTGCACTTTTTGTGTATTTTACAGTGTTTTATGTACAGCAATGCCTGGAAAATATGTCTTGTATCTGAATCAACTGTGCCTCTGACAATGAGCATATATTTACTAAAATTGAGCAAGTTCATCCTGACAAGATAAAACATAAGAAATAGCTAAGTCTGACTTAAATCCTGGTAAGGCCCGGATATTTCCAGAAGTCGTGGAAAGGTGTTGTGTGTTTTCCTGTATTGTAACACTGTCTCCTGTTAAAGACAATTTATATATGTGTAAATCTTAACTAGGCTTGTGGTATCCTTTAACAAAAAATGCCTAAAGAATTCCCCAAAAGCTACTTTAGAGGGGCTGTGTGTGTTAGAAGTAAAAGTTTCTGTACTGCTTGTAGACAAGCTTACTCTGTGCTGTAAGGCATTTGTGTCTCACCAGGAGGGAAAAGTAAGGCATTTGAAGGCTTAAGGTGTTCAGTGCTCCTCCTGTTAGTGGCAGGTAGTTCCCTGGCCAGTTGCACACCCCCACACTGTCCTGGGCAATGTTGGTCACCCTGGTGCAGGCAGAGCAAGAGGAGATGGAGCCAAACCAGTCAGTTTCTGGGTGTCCCCATGCACAGCACTCTATCATCTAGTGCTGTTCTTCCTCAGCCAAATATTTTAGATTATAGATTATAGATTATAAAAAGTGCTCCCCAGATCAGCTTAAAAGGTAGAGACATCTGTTGGATTTAGGGAGCTTATTATGTGCTTGTTTCAGGCAGAAGGCTATGAGATTTCCTGTCATCAAGCAATTCAATGAAAAAGAGGCAGCTAAGGAGCTCCAGGAGGTGGGATGTGTCTTTCCACTGAAGAAAGGCTGTTCATAACATATTTAAAATAAATAATCTGAAGAACATCAATTTGAATTTCACAGTTCTAAAGGCTTGTAGAACACGGAGGATTACTTGATTCCATGAATTTAGGCAGAAACTTTTCACTCTTGAAACATGAATTTGATCACTAAGGCCAAAAGAAATGCTGTATTGCAAACATCTCTTCCTTCTTCACAGCTGTCACTGTCAATACACCCAAAGTGTGGCTGCCAGGAAAATCCTTTCTGTAGTCAGTGTTGCATGTCAGGAATGCCAAGGGCTGCCTTGCCTGCTCTGAGCTGAAGTGCACACCAATACACACACCTAATCCTCCCTGCTTACAGGTACTGTTGAAGCTTTATGCACATCAGATGCCAAATTCTCAGAATTATCTCCTGCATCTTACCAGTTCTTTGTGGAGACATTAAGGGAGAAAAGCAATCTTCTGTCAGGAAGATCTAAAGCCTCTATGTGCAAGCACCAGGCCCCTGCAGAGCAGGGGTTTCACAGGCTTTTTCTGAGGGTTTTCACATGTGTTTCTGAGCCAGGCAAAATCAAGTAAATGGGAAGACTTGGGAAGTAATTGGTGAGTGCATCCCTGTCTGCCCAGGGATGCTTGGCTGTGTGTTAGCCCTGACAAGTGCTTTCATTCAGCAGTGTCATGGACAGCTGCCAGCGCTTCTCTTGATGTGCTGGTTTGATGTCACACTTTGTTCCAAAGGCTTGCATGTACTGCATGTTCAGTGGAAATACACTGTAAGGCTTTGCAGGGGGGTGGGAAGGGACAATTACACTTGTGAAGACCATATTCTTTTGCTGGGCAGTATGAAAAAAATAAGGTTAATATTTTCAAATTAAACTAAAGGAAAAATGCCATGCTTTTAGCTTTGAATGCTACAGTATCCCACACACGCAGTATTTAGAGGCTCTAAATTATGCTAGGTCTAATTACTATGCATGGACAAAAGAGTCCTCTAAGAGATTAAACATGCTAGTTATTGCTTATGAACAAAGCTTTAGAAATCAGATGTCAGAAGTCTTTCAAAAATCACATATGGCAGCAGTCAGATAAAGAAATTGTTATAACAAAAGCATCCTGAACTGTCATGTCTTTTCTTTAACTTGGATGTCACCCAACATTTCATCATCATAAAAATCTGCTTTCTATATAGCTGGTTGCAAGCCTCATTCCTTATTTTGTTTCTTTTTTCCCTTTTTCCCCCATCCTCCATCCTTTCTGTCAAACCTAGATGAATCCTGCAATCCACGAGGAAAAGGAACCCTGTTTACAGCTCAGGCTGCTGACCTTTGAAATGTTTTTACCACATCTTTGCAAGCAAACCAAGTACACCTGAGACTGGCCCTGGACTGTGGCATTGCCTGGGGTTGTTTTGACCCAAGGGCAGGACCTGGCCCTTGGTCCTGTTGCCCCTCAGTCCATTTGCCTCAGTCCATGGATCCAGCCTGTCCAGGTCCCTCCACAGACTTCCTGCCTTCCAGCAGATCTACACTCCCACCTAACTTGCTGTTGTCCACAAATTTATTAAGGATGCACTTGGTCCAGGCGTCCAGATCATCAGTAAAATATTAAAGTAATCTGACCCTAATACTGAGCCCTGCAGCTTTTCTATGCTTCTAATATATTTGTATCTGTCATGGTTTGGGACTGGCCCAATGCCAGTGCCCCCATGAAAATGTATTTTCTTTAACTAACTGCTGTGAGATGTGACCAGGAACAGAGCAGAGCAGGCTTAACTTAGAAAAAGAGAGAAAAACAATAATTTTATTAAACTACAAACTAAAATCAAAAACACATAGGAAAACAGAATGAACACCTTTTAAACCATTCCTCCTCCTCCCACCCAAATTCGCCAAAGCACAGTGAGACAAAAATCTTGGAGTCCTGATCAAGTTACCAACAGTCAAGAAATCAATTCTCAGTCCATCAGGGGAGAGAGGAGTCTCTCTTGTACCACAGTCCTCCCCACGAAACAGGGTTGAAACTCCCCATGTTTCCTTGTCACACATGGCACCGCCCGGAGAAAATCTGCCATGGTGACATCCTCCTTCCATGTACAGTGCTCTCACC
>VZSE01003461.1:51779-68855 GCA_013398275.1 Promerops cafer | reverse complement strand
CTCCCACATGCTGGGCATCACCCCCCCTGCTGCCTCCTCTGCCGGCACAGGCTCGCTCGCTCGCTCTTCTGGGGTTGGGGGCGGGGGGGGAACAAAAGATACCTCGGTGTTTTCTCCACCCCTCCGTCCTGCAGGAGCTGGCCCGGTTCCATTCCCTTCCACCTTCTCTCTCTCTCCGGGGCTCCGGCCTACCTCAGCCTGGGCCTCCATGGCTCCCCTCCCCCACCCAGCCATGTGGCCGGGCGGGGCAGAGACGGGTGCCGCTCCCTGGGCTACCAGGGTGAAAGAGAGCGAACTCTGGGAAATCTCTGCTTTTAACCCCGTGTGTCTTCAGAGGTGACTCACCTCTTCAGTGGTCACACCAGGTGTCAATATTGGAATCTGACCACTGATTGGTTTAACTAAAACTTCCCAAAAACTCACTTCCTCCCAAACCGAGACAGTATCTTAATTTAAAAGGACAAATCCAGGGACAGAAAATAATCTGGCTTCTCAGTCCAGCAGTAGAGTAGAACATGGCTCCTTCCATTGCCAATAAGAATGTGAAATGGAGCTGCACTGTTTAAAGGATATAAAAAAAACCTTTACCTTACATTAAGTCTTTAAGATCTGGTCCAAGGGACAAGTGACACTAATGATATTTGGCAACTCCATCCAAATGTTTCACTCCATTTCTAGAGCCAATAATGGATCACATTAATGATGTTTCCGAAGCAGTTGATAGAAGCATTGTGAGCTATTTATCACTCATTAGTATCCATGGCTGTAATGAGGAAGACTTCAGAAGCAGAAGAAATGAGCACAGCACTTGTAATGGTAATGGCATTGAAGTGTCTTAGGTATTCAGGAGCAATCCCTGATACATCACTGGTCACATTTCCTGTGTTGGCCCACTCCTTAGCACTTAATATCTGAGACAAGAGAAAGTACAGATAATTCCAGTGTGCTTATTTTCAAGAAACAGCGTGATAATGGAATTAATTTTGTTGTGCCATCTATAGTATCTACTATAGTTAAGAAATCAAACCAGTCATAGAACTACTTTTGAAGGCAAGATTAAATAACAGAGAATTTCATGTGGCTCCTGAGCACCTGAAGTTCTGCAGATAGAAATGGTCACCAAATCAACTTGGCCAAAGCAGAATGATGGACCTTTAACAGATTTTGCAGTGTCTTCAATTACATGATTCAGTGTTTTAAATGCAGGATTGAACATGTTGAAAATCCTGAAAGTTCAAGGGATAGATCTTGTTGACTTTGCAAATATGGAATCAGAGAACTCAAGTGATTTGAACCTGTCAACAGGATGACAGTAATTGGGGAAAATAGTGGCAGAAATCCCTTTGAAGAGCAGTCACTTGTTTTTACCTCATACAGGAAAAAATGGCAGCGTCTAGAGTTCACCTGGTTCTAACCAAAGAAAAGTAAAACAGTCCCTTTTGTGTCCTTCACAGTTCCCACCCAAAGTCCTTTGTTAGTGATGGTGATAGAGCCTCTTATGCACAACCCTTATGTGCAAACACACTTTAGAGCTTTTTAAGCACACTGGTTTCCTGATTTCCCTGTGAAAAGGGCCAGAAGACATATGCAATAGCACAACATGCCTCCTGAAGGTGAGCAGAAATCCTCCCGTGCTTCTGAATTCAAACAAAACAAATCTGGTTTGTATCAGAAAAAGAAACTTATCATGAGACACTTGTCTTAAACTCCAAAGGTTTGAAGTTTTGACTCTGGTTCCTTGTTTTATTTTCTGATTCTAAGTAGGATCATAAAAGGTTGCCCAAAGCTACTTAAGGAGAAAAGCAAATTTGATTGGTCGAGATGGTTCAACACCCAGGAGAAATATCCAAAATTCTGAATCTGGGCTATGACAATTTAGAGCTTATTGTCCCCTTAATTTCTCTATATACAAAGACTTATGGGATTTCTGTGCCTGTTCAGTATGTTACTGTGGGAATATGAAGTGAAGAAGGAGAAGTAAGTATTAGGTAGACAATCAACTTCCTAAACTTAGGTAAAAATCAAGTCTCTGACTTATTGTGGCTTGTACATGAAGTTCACTCCAGTACAGCACCCTGTGGCCTTGTTTGGCCAGGATGTTTTAAATAATTCAATGCCCACAGATGGGTCAGGGTTCAAAAATATTTCTTTTCAAATTATTTCTTTTGAAAAATTATGCTAAATATTGTATTAGCTGTGGTTGCTGAACTCTGAAAAATGTTGGTCATTGCTTAATGGTCTTCAGCATTATTGAAAATCTGGTTAAATTTTTGGCTGACAGACTTCTATTGATGCATAGACATAAGATCCTTTCTGCACAAAAGTAAATAATCTGTGTGCAAAAATATGAAGTGATTTATTTTCAGTTCTTCAGTGGGATGGTACAGTAGATATGTTTTTTCTTAGTCTCTATGCTGTGATATACTCAAGTATTTCATTAGAATTATGAAATAAATCAGAGAATTGCTAATAGCTGCCATTGGGTGAATCTTACGTGAAGGTTATACCAAATCTAATCAAATAAAATGGATATAATAAGAGGCAAAATGAAAGAAGAATGTTTCCTTCCTCATGGTAGACAGCTGTGTGTAGTGAAAGCTCTGCTGAAGAGAGGTTGGGTGGATTGTAGAAAATGTTAAGATGCTTTATAGCAGAATCTATATAAAATAGCCTATCAAAGTCAGCAGGAAGCTTGGGGAAGTGTTGATAAGAGCATGAGAATACATGGAGAGGAACATTTGATGTTCTTCTTGATCACAGAAATAGTCAACTATTGTTCCTTTCAGACCTTTAGGTGCATTCTTATGAATAAACAAAATTCCTTAAAAGCAATATACATTCCTTATGACATCAGTATTTGAGTCAAATAGAAATAAACCCACAACTCTGAATTTTGGTTATTTGGGAGACAGTCATTCCCTGTATGTTGAGAGACAACTGTATACTACTTTGTGGTTTCCAAGCAAGTGAAATAAATTACAGCCCAATTTTTCTTCTCTGTGCATGTTTTTTGTTAAGAAAGGCTGACAGAAAATAGCAACAAACAAAAATGGCTGCAATATTTATTCTGCACTGGTCAAGTAACTGCATAAGAACAGTGCTGGATCTGGCTTAATAAATCTAGCTCCAGGAATTCCCTATGTCTAGAGAGTATAATATGTAGAAATACCACCAGCACCTCAAAGTAAGCTGGTTCAGATTTGATGGCACTACAGGAAACTCTTCCTATGCAAGTTCAGCTGAACTTACACTTGGCTGGAAGCTGCTTTAAATGTGTTTCACTGGAAAATGTAGCTCAACCTGAGCAACTGAGAACTGCTCAGGCTTGGACAGTATTTATTTTGCTGAAGAGGACAATGGCTCTGCACATTTTGTCATATTAGCTGCTTGTACATCCAGAATTTACAACATCACCAAGAACTGAGATCAGGACTTGTCCAGAGTTATGATGTGGGTAAGTACATTTTAAAAGGAGAACTTGAATCTTTTTCTGTTCTGTAAAAATCAAAGCAAGCTGGAGTTAAGGTGCTGTCTTGGTGTTAATGCTGAAATGGGAATGCCAGCTCTTCCACTCTCCTCGCTATCCAGCTTCCAGATGTGGCTGCCTTCCAGGGATGGCTCAGCACTTGCCTCACATCTTTGCAGGGTGCTCTAAGCCCAGCCTGTCGGCAGCACAGGAAATGCTTCTTCCTGCTGTGATATTCCTGTTACGATAAGCAGCCAGAGCAGCAGAGAGCCTACTGGCAGGCACAGTGCACTCCAAGCATGGCTGGAAAGGAATTACAGCACATGGCTCTGCAGCAGTTCAGTTCAGCTACCACTGGCCTACCACAATTAAGGCAGAAAACCAGTCATGCTGGGCTTTGGGCTTTTTTTGTGTTGCTCTTTTTGATTTCTGTGTGTGCAACAAAATGAACCTTAACAAAAAAGCCAGAGCTTTTAGTTTTAGAGGTATTACACTTGTTCAGTGCTGAGATCTTCTTGTTATTGACATTTGGTTTAAGTCAGTATCTTAGCTGGACAGCAAAAAAATGCAATGCCACCATGTCTTTGAAATGATTTCTTCAAAATTATAATGCACTTGTAGAGTGACTGTTTTTTAGGAAAAGTCAGTGTAAAGATATAAAAACGTTCTAAACATTCAGACATATACATGCACACTCATCCTTTTTTATTATTCAGTTGATTTAGGATTGTGTAGAGAACTAACTTGAAAGAATATCTCTGGTTTAGAAACTAGGTATGTATCTAATAAACACCTTCCAGGAGAAAAACTCAGCAGAAACAAGTCTGGACTTTTTGTGCCTGTACAAATGACAAAAAATATAATAGATGTGAAAATTATATAGTTCTTGCTTTATTATGCAGATATTCCAGATGAGTGTAAATTTTTTTGTGAGACTTTCTGTGCCTCAGCCTTTCAACAATCAAATGAGTAAAAGTTTTGAAGGCTGTGTTCCCAGTTGGGGTGTACTGGCTATGTACCAATGGAGCTGTGCAAGCCCAAAGTGCTAAGGATATGGCCATGGGTTAGTAAATATCATCAATCTTTAATATAAGTACCTTGTATAGATATATTAGATAGTCATACTTTATCTGCTTTTCACAGCGTGCAGTGTACTTGGGTTTTGACTACTAATGAAGGTGGAGTGAAATTTCACAGCTGAATTTCTAAGAGGCTTATGAAAGTGAAACCTGAAAGGACAGCTGTAGAACAGCACATTATTTCTGATATGAAATTCGCATTCTATTGTACTCACATTTTTCATTTTGTGGGTCTCTGATTTATGTCATTCCCAGCAGGACCCACTGCACTGTGACACTGTGCTGAAGAGGTCTGTCTGTACCACTGTAAAACTCAGCAAATACATTAATAAATCAAAATAACATCAACTGTGGAGTCCACATCTGTACACACACACACACACACACACAGAGGTTTAAAAAATAGGTGAGCTCATTTCTCTCAGCCACTTCCTTGCTTTACATTTTCCCTAAAAGATGATGCAGGACTTGGCACTTTCCAGCTAGCAAAGTGGTCTGTACAATTCTGCTTTCCCACAGGCTGCTGCGTTCCGTTCTGTATAATTCTGCTCCATGCTGGCGTGGAGCCAGCCATGCTGCAGGGTGCCCAGGACAGCCAGGTCTCCAGGACAGCTTGTCCCACCCGTTACTCATTCCCAGGGCACAGCTGAATAGAGTCAGGAACGGGGCCTGTAAGCAGGGAGAAGTTTGGGCCTGAAATGACTAGTGACTAGGGAGCTGCATAGATTCCTTCTGGTCTGTGCGAGGTCCCAGCAGCCCAGCACATATCCCTGGGCTGTGCTTTCTTGTTGTTACAGTCCTGCTTCATTAATGGCCAAGCAAAATGCTTCCTTACAGTTATCACCCTCCGTGGTTCTTTGTGGCTCAGGGAATCTGTGACTGAAAGAGATGGGGTCCAGACCTGAGGCACTTAACACCACAGCAGTGCTTCATCTTCTCACCGCTTTACTTCATGAGTAAAAACTTTCAGACCTTCAACACATCTCACTCCTCACCCCCTTTCAGTCCTGCTTACACCAAGTGTTAAATTCCTCTTTGAACTGGCATGAGGAGCTCAAGGCTCCAGTGAACAGACTGCTGACCTGAACTCTGGCCAACACTGAAGGAATATGGTCAAATAATTTCACCCTCCGTGAGTTTCTCCTCTGCTAGACAAAGCTACAGTGTATGAGACCAGTCAAAAACAAACTTCAAAACATATCCAGTCCTTGCACAAAACTACTAAGCCTTTTCTACAACTAGGATACACAAGAAGGGCTGATTGTAGTGTGACTTATGTAAGCAATGCAAGGAACAGAACAGTCAGAACAAAGTGATGTCACTCAGCTTGCACAACGTGTGCTTAAATGTAGGCATTGCGCTGATTTATGGATGTACCTGCTGGACTCTAAATTTAGAGTATGTTTTGGGGTTTTTATAGGGGGCAAGCCATGGCTGCAAACATGGCCTGTGATGTTGTCATCACTCCTGCAGGAATCCTGGTTCTGGCCTCTGCCTGGCCGTGTTCAACCCACCAGTGATTCAGCCTGCACGTCTGTCCGTGTGTGCAGGAGTTTGTGTGTGTGCTTGCATGGGGGGCAAGGTCTGTTTTATGAACAATATACACTCTTCCTCTTAAGTGCCTGTGTGATACTGCACAGCATTAGGACAGGGTGACTTTTTTAATGTGGGATTTATTGCTTTATCTTTATAAATATTTATTGCTCTATCACTGCATCAGCTTGTTCCTGTCTAGATGAGATTCAAAGTGCTATAATGATTTCTTATCATATCCAGTGGAAAATGAAGGATCTGGTTTTCACTTTCACAGCTGTAAAGATGGAGTTAAATGACTGGAGAAGTAATAACACAAAACCAGTCAAATCCCCCAAATCTCACCAAGAAATAAAAGCAGTGCCTAAGAGTCATATTTCAAGATAAGAGCTGGCTGGGTATGTGCTTCCTTTTTATTTGGAAAGAGATTCCCAGATAGTGCTGTTTTTATGCAGCTTGAGAAACGTGCTCAGCCTACTGCTGTGCAGCTTTTGGATGATTTCAGTTTCTATAAAAAGGAGGTGATCTCATCTTCATTACTTAAAGATGCATCACCCTACTTTTCCCCTTGGCCCAGCACAAAGGGGAATTTGAATTTATGAAGCCTAAAGTGACTATTAAAGGGTTGACCTGACTGACAAAGGCATTAGTGTTAACCCCTTCAATTCCAGCCTGTCCAGGCTTGTGTCCTGGCACTGAGAGCAGCTGGGAATTGAGATCCATGCAGGGCATGCAGAGATGCTGCATTCCCTCTGAGCCTGGGAATCTCTCATGTGTGGCAATACCTAGAGGCAGACAGTGTGTGCATGCTCAGCTCCAGGAAAAGAGATGGGGATAGACAACCCCATGCATTCCCTGCTTAGACTGTGAGAGAACTGGTAGCCCCACAGAAGGGAGAAATGCTATATCACAGGCATTTATCAGCATATTTACCAAAAGCAAAGTAGAGTTTGAACCCTGAAATTATATTTTGGCATGCCCACTAGGATTTGATTTTCAAAAGAACATATTTAAGTCTGTGAGAAATGCTTCAGGTCAAGCTATTTATTTGGGGCCAAATACTAAAAGTTCTTTAGGCTCCAGAAACTTCTTGTTGCTAAATTTAATTTGAGGATTTCAGAATTAAAGTCAAAGCATTTGCCCTGAGGTTCTTTTGTTTTGCCCATGTGTATGCAACAAGGTGGATTGGTGATAATCTGTTCCACCTTAGCTACATGCTTACATTTTCATGACACAACAGTGTTTTTTTGCAGGGTCATTTAGTAAACTTAGTCTAATCCCAAAGAAATTTTTTTTAAACTATAAAAGGGACACATACTGTGTTGAGAAAAAAAATTGTGTAGAATGGTGCATTTGGTGTACTGATCTTTGTGTATTCTACAAAGGTTTCTCATTAAGCCAAAGCCTAAGAGGAGTTGGACTGGAATGCAGAAATGGTCAACAGTGCTGTACTTACAGCGTTTCATAGCTAAATATTCAGCTCTTTCTATCTTACCACTGCTTTGTTCTTGCCTGCTACTGACAGCACACACCTCAAAATGCAATCCAGCCCTATATTTACATTTCAATCCCTTCTATTGCATTTCTTCTTAAGAAACTCCTTAACTTATCTAGTAGTTCTAAAATAAGCTATAACAGATGACAAGTTACTGAACACAATAGGTGTCCTAGCAAGAAAGAAAGGTTTCAAAATCCTTCCAGTGCCTTATAGAATGGTATTACAGATTTGTTTGGGTTGGAAGGGACCTTAAAGATCATCTAGTTTCAAACCCCTGTCATGGCAGGGGGCACAATTTTTCTTTGGGTTTTTTGGGGGGATTTTGGGGGTTTTATTGGTGTTTGTTTGTTTGTTTGTTTGGGGGGTTTTGTTTTGGGGGCGGTTGGGTTTTTTCGGGTTTTTTTTTTAAGCATGAATCTTTCAGACTGATTCTAATCAATGCAGTTTAGGTATCTCAATTTACCTCAGCCAGCATTATGCTTGGAAAGGTTGCTCTATATCAAAATTAGTTTTCTCCTGCCTTTGAGCTCAGGCTCAGATCATGCTGCCAGGTGCAGCACTTCTCATTAGGGGTATCACTGCTTATGTATTACATCAGAAGAGAAACCTGACATGGAAGAGTGATTTTAAAAGAAATCATTTTATATTGTGATCAGTAGGTGCTGATGTTACGATTTTGTTCAGAGAGGGAACAGAGAAGCAGTGGATCACTTTTGCACAAGGCCTGTTTTCCCTTAGGTTTCTCATTTCTCATTCCTCACAGAGTTCAGAAGCTTTCCAAGCACTCCCTAAATTATGGGATTTCACATAGTAGAGAAATAAGCAGAGCAATTAAAAGGTACTCAAATAATAATTACAAATAAAAATACTTCACATGTGAAAAATGCCTTTCAACAAAATCTTTCCAAAACCCTTTTTTTTTAGCATTAACAAGATTTCAAATATTTCTTAAAGGAAGATGACCAGTGTTCCAGTACAGGATTTACTGGTGAAATACAGCTGCTGTCAGGGTGCAAAACCCAGCTGTGCAGTATGTTCCTGTAAGATTCCAGTTTACAAAGGAAGCCATGAGGATTTGGCAAGTTAAAACACAGGCTGAAGTGCTGGGAGTAAAACTCTGAATGGAATCAGCTCAGAGCTGGCCAGACCTCAACAAATTACAGCTCTGAGAGGTCTTCAGTGACTGACAAGGACAAGGTTAGCAGGCAGAAACATTCTTCTGAGTTGCAGAAAAGCTGGAGTGTTGCAAACACTGCAATAAAACAATGGATCCCCTCAGATTCCAAGTAAGGCAGCCCTACTGACCCCTTCCTAGGAATGATACCAGCAGGGAACAGCTGCTTTATTAAAATCACAAATCACAGAATGGTTTCGGTTGGAAGAGACCTTTAAGATGAACCTGTTCCACGCCCCTGCCATGGGCAAGGATGCCTTCCACCATCCCAGGCTGCTCCAGGCCCTGTCCAACCTGGCCTTGAACAATTCCAGGGTTTGGGCAGCCACAGCTTCTCTGGGAAACACCTGTGTCATTCTCACAGGGAAGAACTTCTTGCTAACATCTAATCTAAACCTACTCTCAGTCAATTTAAAACCATTCTCCTTGTATAATGTAGCTGATTCCTTTTACTACAAAAAAAAAAAAGTATGTTTATGGCAAAAAAAAACTCATTACTTGACCTTACTTTTGGGCCTGAATTTGGATTTTTTACTTTTGCTACAAGCACTGAAATCTAAACTAAAAGTGGATTCTTACCCTCCACTAATTACCCCACTCCCCACATCTGAGGTTGTTTGCTCTGAGGGTTGCCGGCAAAAAAATTTACAAAGAAACAAACTTTGAAGCAGCAAACTTCGTTCAAGTTTGCGAAAAAATATATAGAAAGAAGTGAAAGAACCAAAGAATAGTCAAAAGTTCAGTTTCCGATGGAGTGCCCAAATTAGAATTCCATATTACTGAAGTGTCACTTGTTGAATGTTCTTTTGTCTAGAGACATTTTGACCTATGAAGACCTGGGACTTCTCCTTTTATGCTAAAGTCAAAATCTCTCTTCAGAGCACTTGGCATTTATGGATTGTTGAAAACTTGGATGAAGAAATCTTGAGACAGGATGCCTCTTAAAATTGGCATCCCATTTTACTGCGCAAATGAAATGCTGTGCTGCCCGAAATGACAGTAAACCAGGTACACAAATAAAAGCTCCCCCCCACCTCCCCCATCTATCATGTGATTTGTAAAACAGAGTAAGTCTATTACTCAAAAGACTTATTGAAAGAAAAGATAAATATGAGAAGAGGAATGGGTTTCTTGAGTGAGTTACCCCTCTACCCTCCAAGGCAGTCATTCTCAGGTAAGTGTAAGAGATCTCTGAGATGTGTAAGGCAGGACCTCAGGAGAGATCCTCTGAAAATAGGAGAGGTCCTCTGAAAATCAGGAATTTTTGTGGTCAACTTAGAAGCTTCACTGACATTCAAGAAAAGCTGGAAACCTGGTGTATAAATAGAGATGGGAAGGTAGCCTTGGGCACTACCAAAGCCTAAGGTTGTGCATACTCCAAGTCCATGGTTCTTGCTTTTATTTCCATTTTAAATGAAAGTGTAACTCTGTTTGACTATAATATATTCTTTGAATTTTGAGGGGGTTTTTGCCATTTAAAATTAATTCCACAGAGCCTGAAAGTTAGGGATGCTATCAATTTCTCTGGAGGTACATACTTGAAGCCAAAGCAGTGCTGCAGATAAAGCAGGCGGGTGTCAGGGGAATGGGGGTTTATCCTCTCCAAAACTGAAATGCCAGTGTGAATCAGGTATTGTCAAGTGCCAGAGGGCAGAAGCCATCCCGATGAATTAGGAGAAAGACAACCAACCACTTCACAAAATCTCAGCTTATTTAATGCAGCTTGCAGTTGACCCTGAAGCAGTGATACTATTACCTGCAGTATTTGTTTGCCATGAGCACAAGAAAAAAAACAGGTTCTTTCCCCCTGTTTTTCACAGCTTTTCCTCCTTCATCACAAAGTAAGAATGACATTGATGATGCATTTTTGAAAGTTGTTATTAGCTTGTAAGTCAGAATCCCTCTCTGACACTCCTGAAGTACACAGCCTAAGGATCAATGAACTGAAGCAAAAGACACCAATACCGAGCTATTCAAATGACACTTTAGTGGCAGAAGTTTTCTCTAATTGCAGAATCTCTAGAATACATGATGTTACATTACCTGAATAACGATTTTTTAAAATAATTGTGAGTCATATCCTAAAAATATGAATCTATAATAGGTCTGTTCAGTTGTCAGTTGAACAGAGAGCATGAAATGGCATAAAGGACACCTGAATTTTGGAGAGAAAGAGCTGTTTAGTATCCATGAGGAGAGTAGTTTTAAATGGTCGTGAGCTCTCACTTATATTAACTGAAAACACAGCTACCCCACATTTCTGGGAATTAGTTCTTAGTCTTCTAGTGTTTATCAAAAGCAATCCATTATAAAAATGGCATTTGCAAATATTTACCTTGTTTTGTTTTTATGAAAGTAGACTACAGGCAGCAATTTGACAAATAAAAGAATACATTCATTACAGCAGTAAGTCTAGTGTCTCTCTGTTTAACATCTCCATTAATGCTAGGCATTGGGGAAAGAGTGAACCCTTGGCAGGTTTGCAGATGACACCAAGCTGGCAGGCGTGGCTGATGCACCAGTCTCATGCTGCCTTCCAGAGGGACCTCGAATGGAGAAATGGGCCAACAGGAACCTCAGAAAGTTCAGCAAAAAATGCAAAGTTCTGCCCCTGGGGAGGGACAACCCCTGGCACCATTATGTGCTCAAAGCAGCTGAGGGGAGAAGGACACCTTCTAGACAAGGACCCCCTCTGTATCCCTGTGAGCAGCAGGCTGAACCTGTGCCTGCAGTGTGCACTTCCTGCAAAGACCATTGGCATCCTGGGCTGCACCAGACAGAATATAGCCAGCAGGTTATCCTCAAGGAGGATATCCTCAAGGATCAAGGAGGTGATCCTTGATCCTGCCCCTTTCTCAGTGCTGGTGAGTCCACACCTGGAGCACTGTGTCCAGTTCCAGGCTCCTCGGTACAAGAGAGGCATGAACATAATGGACAGAGCTCTGTGAAGGGCCACAAGGCTGATGAAGACACCAGAGCCCCTCACATGTGTGAAAAGGCTGAGAGCTGGGACTTCTCCATCCTAGAGAAGAGATGGCTTGGGGGGATCTCACCAATGGGTTTAAATACCTGAAGGGAGAGTGAAAACAGGATGGAAGTAGGCTCTTCTCAGCAATGCCCAGTGCCAAGGAGAGGCCAGAGGCACACACTGAAACACAAGAGGGTCCCTCTGAACATCAGGAAATATTTTTGTGCTGTGTGAGTGACTGAGCAGTGGGCACAGGTTGCCCAGAGGAGCTGCAGAATCTCCATCCTTGGAGAAAAAAAAAAACCAAATGTGTACAGTCTTGGGTAACCAGCTCCAGGTGACCAGTCTTGAGCAGAGGGACTGGAGAAGACGATTTCCAGAGGTCCCTGCCACTTCAACCATTTTCTGAGCCTGGGTTAGTGTTGAACACAAAGTTTTAAAATGTATACTTTTGTGTTTCTAGCTCACTGACTGATAGTGATTAAACAGTTCCATGGATCCCACAAAGCTGATTCCCTCTTCATGAACTTGCTGACCTCACCTTGGATAGCAAGCAGGATTGGAAGAAGCCATTCTGAGTTTGTATTCCAGGGAGAAACAAGGGCTAAACCTTTCTTGAAAGATGAAATCAAGTCTTTTGCTTACTTTCTACCACTGCAAAACTGAAGTCTACACTTATCACATAGTGATGTTGACCTAGAAGAAATACCAGCCCACATTCATTATATATTAAAATCAGAAGAAGTGGGGAGTACCATGAGTCTGACACTTAAACACTTAACCAAAGCTGTACTTAATCCAACTCTCCTGTTACCCACGCTGTTTGTGTGGAGGAGTCCAAGGATGTTTAGCTCCTACTGGGGGTTTAATCTCTCCTTCACGTAGTCTCAACAGTTCTGTTTATAAGTTCATGGAAATATCAAGGGAACAGCTAACATCTTGTATTTAATGTATATTGTAGGTTTACTTATGGCAGTGTGCATGAAATGCATTCTTAAGCAAGTAGATAATTATTTGCTCTCCAAATTAAAGGACATTCCTAAGGTAATCAGGTGCAAAACTACCTTGCTGCCCAGGTCCTCCTCCAGCCCTTTCTCAGTTACATTTAGCTCAGATTACCTAATCAAGGGATGACTCTCGAGATGGAATGTGTTTCTCAAGCCTGTAAATATATTTCACTGTGATGAATATGAAATACAAGTTCACCATTCAGGACACAATCTACATATCCTGAGTGTTGCCCAGGGATTAACAGGGAATATGAGCAGATAGAGCTCTGACTGGATACAGCCTTTAATATGCCTGCAAGTCCAAGCAGTGATAAGCTGCAAGCGTTTAAACTGGGGAAAACTCTTGTTTTGTTGCCTAATTAAACCTCTTGGTATCATCTTCATTACTCTTTATGATATCTTGCAGACAATTTGAACTGCAAATTGGTGAGTTCTGCCTAGATTTTGGTAATTGCTAATTATTAAAGATTTTTGGTTCATATTGGAGAAGGTGTTTTATAATCCTGTTGGTAGGGTGGTCACAGTATCATCAGCAAAGTCCAAATCATGCTTGCCATTGATAAGCTATCTGGTGCTATATAAGCCAAATGATAAATACTTTCTCATATAATTCTCATTATCCGTTCTCATAATGAAGCAGGCAGTGACATAAAGGTGAAACGACTTTTTCATTTGACACTCAGTTCTGTTAAACTGTTCATTGAAGCTATGTTTACTTAAAATATGAAACTATGCCTTGCTAGAAGAGTTTTCATGTCTATTATTTTTTTTGGATTTCATAATACTTCAAGATGACATTGCTAAAGCCTGTCAAAAGCTTTCTTTCAATATGTGAAGTTTTGTGGCTTTTGCTATTCAATTATCTCTTTGATGACTATTCTTAGGGTAAAATTCTGGTGGGGCCTTGGTTTTCTGGAAAGAGCCATATCTTGATCTTTCTTTACTTTCGCCTTAGTTCATTGCTTCTTTTAAAGTCAGTTCTGTCTTTGGAGAGGACTGAAGGGACCCCAAAGCCTTCACAGTTTGTGCATATGCTTAGGTCATTCTGGCATTTTGAATGAACTGCTGCTTTCAGGTTGATGAGAAAGCTTCCCTGTCTCATAGGGTTTTCAACAGTTTGGTGATTTTACTGATAACCTCACCAATTCTAGCTTTTTGTGACTGTTTTTTTATTTAGAGCTTTTCCTCTTTACCTGAAACTACAGTGGTTTTACATTGTACAAAGCTTTTTCACAGCTCTGTTTGTGATGTGAAATGATTTGGGCTTTGTCTATGACTGCTGACTGACAGCATCTCTGGTTTTCTATGCTGCTTGCTAGTGGTTCACCTCTTAAGCATGACTTATCCATAGGCTTTTTTTTTTCTATTTCTAAATTTTTCTTCTGTTTATTTGTAACAGGTCAGCCAGTTGGTATAAACTTATCACTTGGAATTTTGCTTTTCTTAATTAAGTGATTTTCATTGTGGTTTTCAGAAGCCTTTTCAGTTTCTGTGATAGTGCTGACTCACATGTTTGCTTGTTTCTCCCAATTTTTTCCCCAATATATGTTGTTCAGGGGCTTGTACTGCTTCTTTTCCCAGAAAACTTTTTTGAGACTTGGATATTAGGTTCAGCTTGCACCTCTTCTTCTGTAGAACTTTCTCTGCCTTCACTCATCAAACTTTAATTTGTTTTCCAGAAAAATGTTGCAATTGTTAAGGCTTCCTCAGTATGAACACAGCAAGGATCCCAGGCCAATTGCCTATTAAATTGACTGATCCAACCATCTCCAAAGTTATTATTTGGTTCAAATTTATACTCCTTTTGTCATACTTCTTTGTTAACTTTTTTGCCCTCTGTAAAATGTTTGAGCTTTGAGGATTTATGTCCTTTTTTAAAATTTAATCTCACAATTACCATACATGAATGAGTCCTGCTTTCCGATCAGCCCTTCTATATGTTCAAACATTCCTGGAGATCTTCTGCAGTGAAACTTCAGTGAAGTTCTCTGGATTAATTACAGCTGTCTGATTTCAGGGGGCTGACTTTAATGTGAAGCAATTGGCTGCTCACCTACACAGCTGCTCGTGTAGTCCCAAGAAATGACAAGTGTGTAGGGACAGGAGTAGCATCATGGAGAGTGGGAACACCTCTCCAAGTTACAGCACGGGTGCAGGCCAGCCTGGAATGTTTGTGGAGCTCCAGTGTGAGGAGATAATCCTCTAGGCAGCACTGGCAGTCAGGATCTGGAGACAGCTCTACTCCTGAGCACTGACCTTGCCATCGCACAGATTTTTTGGTCTGTGCTGTGGCCAGTGTTCTCTGCAGGCCTCATCAATTGGTAGCTGCCTTCAGTGTTGGGAACACTTTGCTCTGAGCACCATAATTAATGCTGGTCCTACTGACTCTTGCTTGCCTTAAAATATGCAACTTTATTGTCACCTGCCCATGGCTTTTATCAGCCCCTTAACACTCATGGTAATTTCCTCCAACAGTCTTGAAACAACATTCCTACTGATTCTGCCACCCTATAACTTTGTACAGTTTTTGCACCTCATGAGTTCCACTTTGCACCCAGATCTCTATAGGCCTCACACCTACTTTAGTTCGGTTTTAAACTGAAGGATTCTTGGCACTGAATTCCACAGTAGCTTTTGCAGTCTTTCCAAGCTTGCCAAAGAGACAACCCATTGTTTCAGCGAGATGCTTGCCACAGTGCCTCTTATTGTGTCCCTGCTCCTTTGTTCCTACAGGCATAGTCTGTGAGCTCATGACTGAACTTGACAACCACTACATTTGAGGTTCCTAGTCTCAAATAATCCAGTTTGTGTGACTTTCACCAAGCCAGAATTCCAGCTATTACAGAAAAGGCTAAGCACTCTCACTGACACAGTGCATACTACGAAGAAGGAATAGTGTGTGTGGAGCAGCACGACTCCTCTCCTAGAAGGAAATGAGGAGGGGTTTGCAGGTTTGGGCTGGGGCAGAGTTAACTTTCCTCCCAGTAGCTGGTAGAGGCTGTGTTTTGGATTTGTGCTGGAACAGTGCTGATAACACAGGGATGTTTTAGCTATTGCTGAGCAGGGCATGCACAGAGCCAAAGCCTTTTCTGTTCCTCTCCCACCTCACCAGTGAGGGCCTGGGGGGACACAAGGAGCTAGGAGGGGACATGGCTGGGACAGCTTTTTCCAACTGGCCACAGGGACACCCCAGACCATATGGTGTCATGGTCAGCATACAGAGCTGGGGGGAGATGGAGAAAGATATTTGGAGTGATGATGTTTGTTTTCCCAAGTCACAGCTGTGTATCATGGAGCCCGACTTTCCTGGGATGGCTGAACACCTGCCTGCCCTCAGAAAATAGAGAAAGAATCCCCTGTTTGGCTTTGCTTGTATGCATGGCTTTTGCTTTTCAAACTCTCTTTATCTCAACGCACCAGATTTCTCACTTTGACCCTTCCAATTCTCTCCTCCATCCCACTGGAGATGGGTAAGCAAGTGGCAGTATGGGTGAGCTGCTGACTGGGATTAAACCATGACAGACAAGCTACAGCCCTTTTCTAATGCTCTATCCTATCTGTTTAAAAAAATGAAAAGAAATTAAACTTCTTATAATTTGTTTTTTATTTTTTATTAGCAGAGACAGTTTAGGAAAACTTTAAAGATACTTGTTAAACTCAAAATGTCAGACCCAGATCTGCTGAAAGTTACTGGAAGTATTAAATTCATTTGTCAGGGTTAGCCCACCTGCAGCTATGTCCCATTTTCCCTTCCTGGAGTAAATCATACAGCTCCAAACTTCCAATAAGATACAAATTTTTCCACATTTCCTTCTAGAAAATAGATACATATAATTCACACAGCAACCTCAGCCAAATTCCTTATCCAGTATGAAAATCAGAGCTGCTCATGAAAATACCTTGGGAAGTGTTTTGGAGAAAAATTACTTGCTGATAGCCCTGAACACAGATGACCGAAGCAGCTCTGTAACTTGTCAACAGAAAAGGACTTAAACAAAAAATACACCAAACAAATACTTCTGCACAAACAACAATTTTACAGGAAATGCTCAGCAGCCTTTGTTTAGGTCAGTTACAATTCCCACCTCATCTGCTGCCTGCTGCTGGACAGCCTGTTCCTACGCTGTGCAAAGCACAGGATGCACAGAGAAGGCACTAGAGGACAAGGGGGTAGCACAGGACTTTCCCTGCTCAGGAGAGGTCTTCTTACATTTGCAGTTCTATTGCTTCAGAAAGGACAAAGGAGGCAGTGAGGCTTAGAAGACCATGTAATACCCTCCTGCCCCTCCTTCTGCCATCAACAAGGCTGATCCCACAAAGTTCTTGTATAGCCATAGACTGAACCAAG
>VZSE01003461.1:25942-51618 GCA_013398275.1 Promerops cafer | reverse complement strand
TTTCTCCGGGCGGTGCCATGTGTGACAAAGAAACATGGGGAGTTTCAACCCTGTTTCGTGGGGAGGACTGTGGTACAAGAGAGACTCCTCTCTCCCCTGATGGACTGAGAATTGATTACTTGAGTGAGGGTAACTTGATCAGGACTCCAAGATTTTTTTTTGTTTCACTGTGCTTTGGTGAAATTTTGTGAGAGGAGGAGGAATGGTTTAAAAGGTTTTCATTCTGTTTCCTGTGTGGTTTTGTTTTTAGTTTGTAGTTTAATAAAGTTTTTGTTTTTCTCTCTTTTTCTAAGTTTAAGCCTGCTCTGCTCTGTTCCTGGTCACATCTCACAGCAGTTAGTTAAAGAAAATACATTTTCATGGGGGCACTGGCATTGGGCCAGTCCCAAACCATGACAAGAAACAAGGTAGATGCAGTCAGTGTGGAATTAGTGCACTGAAAAACTTCAAGAATGGGCTGTTTATGGGAGCTGTTGAAACATGTGGAACATGCTTACCTGTCCTAGAAGCTGTTAGAGCTATTTTAAGAGGTACTTTGATTTCCACAGTGCATCTTTATGAGCTGCATGAAACAATTAGCTGCTTTATAGGTGCTTTTTAGGTGCTTGAGATGACAATACCCCAAGAAGTAATCTGTTTATGGGTGTATTCTCTCAGGCCTTGTCAGAGGAACTTACTGGTAAATGGCTGTAGGCAAAGTCCCAAGCAAGATTCTGCTCAGGAAAACACTTATCAGGAAAGGGTGTGCAGTGTGAGCAAAGTGGCTGAAAACTCCTTACAAACCAAACTCATGATTGCTCTTGACATTGCAGTGTGAGAATTAAATGAGGAGGGCAGTGTCTGTGGCAGAGACACCTCCCTGCAAGGACAGAGCACTTCATCACCCACTTCAGAGAGCAGAGAACAAGAACAGCTTGGCAAGGCACACACACAGAACAACTACGAAATGCTGACTCAGGCATGAAAACAAGGCAAAAAAAGCCTCCCTGAATTATTTTAAAGACGCTGACAGAAAACAGCTGTTTTGAACAACAGCTCAGTCATCCAGCTGTGCTAGAAATGTGTGTCTCCATAACAAGACGTGAAAGGGCTGGGATGTTCCATTACTGAGATTCCAATTAGCTAAAACGGGGACAAAATTGGTGAATACTTAAGCTGATTCAATCAACAGTCTTTAAATTTAAATGCCAGACTAGTAATCATTTCAAGCATGTTCTCAGCCATGCAGTTGTGACAGCCCGTGGATGAGCCAATTCAGAAGATGCATCCAGTGAAGCTGATGAAGAGCTGGTTGACACACATAATTTGATTTCTATTTTTGCTTCTCTCTTTTTTGTCAATCACTTCTGTGTTGAGAATTCACAGTTTACCCATCAATGCCAAGACTAACAACAATTAACACACATAAAGATATTTCTTACATACCAATAGCAAAGTCTTTTTTATTAGCTTTTTTTTTTAGAAATCTAGGCATGTGACCTCTCAGCTAGTTTTTGTAGCTTTGTGATTATGAACTCACATAGCTAGAATTGTCCACTCAGTTCACACCATGAGTCACCTTAGTTATTTAGTCTGGCTTTACTGGACCAGCCTGAAAGAACTGGGAAAAACCCATTGAAAAAATTACAAAAAACCTGTCAACAGTAAGACTTTCTCTCTAAATCAGCTAGTTAACAATTGCTTTGTATCTTTCACCTCTCAACAGCTGCTGCAGTTTCATTGTACAGTTTGTAGCCATTTGGCGGGGGGGGGGGGGAAGAATAGAATTTGTAGCCTGACAAAACAGTCTCTCCATATCTAAAATATTAGAAATCTCCCTTTTCAAAATATCCCTTAGCTGCTTACTACAGGTTTTTGTACATGAGACTATGTACTGTGTACACAGGAATATCTTTGAGCTCTTCCAGTGGTTGGCATCTGTGTTTAACTTTTGAACCGACTGATGTTTTATAGAAATGCACTGAATCTTCTGAATATGCCATTACCATTGATAAATATTTAATTTTTATTGGTATCCAGCCCAATTAAGCTTTGAGAAGTCATTAGAGATGTGATGTTTCAGTTTGTTGTTCAATTCCTCAACACCTATTCTTTACTCACCTGAAATCATGGCATACTTTGACACGTGCCTACCTGTTCTAGAAGCCATTAGAGTTATTTTAAGAAGTATATATGGGTTTTTTTTGAGACCTGCAAAGCACTAGCTATTATGTTTTGACTGATATTTTCAATTATGTTCTCATTTATGTATTCATTCTGAGGGTTGAAGCCCATGAGTGATATCCCTGTGGTATTGCACAATACTATCAAAGCACAAACCAAGTAGATTTCATTCTACATTATCTCATTGTTCTCCAGTTCACCTTCCTAAATTCTCTTTAAACTACAAAGTGACAAGTACAACATAGAAGATGAACCTTTCCTCTGTCAGCAGGAGTACAATTCCCTAGGGCAAATCACTTAGCAAAAGCCATTTACTGTTTGGTTTTTTTCTTTTTCATTAATTATATTTGCTTTCTATATGAAAATAGGACAAAATATCCCATTTTTGAGAGCTATCCAGACTAGTGCAGAGCAGAGGATACTTTGCTGGAGGGCCTGCAATTCCAGGATTCGACTCTTCTACTGACTTCCTTTGTCTGTTGGGATTTTGTTTTTCTTTTTAGGTCTTACTGAGACACTTTCTTCCATCACCTTCTCTCTGCAATCTCAGTTCAAACTGTGCATTAAAACAGATTCTTAATCTGGGAAGAGATGATAATAAAAATAGGTTATTGGAAAGTGAAGGGCAATAAGATCTTTACATACACAGAAAGATAGGAGAGAATAACCAGGACTACACCATATCACCATGTAAAATCTGACTCTTCTGTTTCTTCTTCAACCCTCCAAGCAACCCTGTGGCACACACAAATAGATGATTTAATTTTATTTCAGAAATCTACCAAGCTTGACTTGCATTAATAGATTATGTTTGTCGTGGGGAAAAATCTGGACACTGTACTCATTTCTGTTAGTTTCTTCTGTGTTTTGATATTAAAAGATTTCTCCATGTCAGAAATAGGACTACAGACTTTTCAGACATGATTGAACATAATTGAACAGACCTTTTGCATTTTCCTGAAATACTCCTGATCATTTTATCAGGTTAAATTACAGTAAAATGTATATTTTGTCCTAACACAGATGCTTCACATTATCATGTGACTTCTGGGAGAAATGGCTTGGTAAGTGTCAGGGCTGAGTAAGAATATGTGAAAACAAAGGGCTAAAAATAAAGCAGAAGAGGAAGAAATCTAGGAGGGGGAAAAAATTAGAAAACATTCCCAAATAATAAGAAAATAGTCTTTTTAATTACAAAGAAATAAAATGCAAAGTAATACAATAATGGCCACAAATTCACCATGACCTGCAAGTCAACCATATTACAAACAATTTTGAGTTGTAAAATTTGATATAGTTGTATCAGCTAATGTGCCAGTCAAAAACTACAACTGCTTAGACTACAGAAGATGAATATATATGAAATTTTTCTGATGTGCAAAGCACCCATGTCCATAACTACACATCCAGGAGCAACCAAGCTGTGCACAGCTCTTTGCAAAAGCAATACAGACATTACGGATTTCCTCTAGCACTGCCTGTTGTGGGAATGGTTTGAGCTGCTGCTGCACCCAGGATGATCATTTCTTGGCCATCACCGCCCTGGGAGACTGTATAACCCTTCCAGCCTCTTCAGTCCTTCACAGCCCCCACAGCCCACACTGCCCCCGTGACCCTTGCAGACATTATCACGGGTGGAGAGGAAGCTCCAAACAAGTTTATTCAAAAAGCCCCCCTGTTGAGTCACGAGGTGCAAAAAAAGACCCCCTTGCTTTCTAAACTCCTTCTCAGAAAGAGAAGACCAGGATCCAGTCCTAGCCGCGGACTTTGTAAATGGTTTAAGTTTTAGAATTTTGTTCCACATGTTTTAATGATATCAAATCAGATATATTTATATAAAAGTTAATTATTTCTTATGCTAAATATTAGACATTAAAAAATAGACAAAAGATAATTTACTCTACAGTATAAAAGCTAAAAGTACTATTATGGTATAATGTAAGATAGTGCACTATATCAAAGCAATATTAAAGCAATTAAATTAAAGCTAGCAAAAAGAAACAGTTATTAGAGACTGATGTAATTCACCCATACCAATTACTGTGGGCAAATCTCTTCCTCTTAACCTCGAGGTATATCCTTGGTGGCTGTCCTCAAAACCAAAGGCAGTCATGAAGAGATAAAGCAGGTACCTTGTGCCTCCATGCTATTAAAGCATCCACTGCATAGGTGTACTTTACCCTTAAATATGTTCAGATACATCAGTCTCCTAGGTTTTACTATTTTATCTTAACTTCTAGAGTTTGAAAAAGTGTTAGCTATATTACAATCACACATTATACTTTCATTGTACAAAATTATTATAAAAATCAGTTAGAATTTAGTTAACAATATTAAGCAGAACATAATATTGGATTGGGTATTGATTCTGGAAAGAAAAATTGTTATTATTTCAATTTATGTATGTCTGGAATGGTTAATCTGCTTGTTTGTTGTGTTAGGTCCNACACACACACACACACACACACACACACACAATGACAACAATATTATAAGAACAGGGTGTAGCATTAAATTCAGAATTCCTGCTGAGGCTGGGAACCATCCAGACAAGTAAATCAGGATGTTCCCCACCCCATGAGTCCAAAAAGCCTTATCACAACAGTATAGGCACACCCAGGGAAAGGGGGAATGTCAGGGTGTACCATGGGAAAGTGCCATTTAGTAAAAATTCTACTGCATAACAGTCTGGTTGCCTCAGGGGGATCAAAGATATAACGAAACTCACATATTATTCCAGTCAGGTGTTGGAGACTGAAATGTTATGGTTTGTGGTTTAGACGTTTTTATGAAGGACTTTTGCCTATTATAGCAAGACTGTGTTACAAAATCTGCCCAGAAGACCACCCTGAATGGGCCTCCTGACTGAGGCCTGGACTGCAAATTGATCTGAGATAAGTTAAAGTGACGCTGTTCTCAGGTCTGGGCTGGGGAAGAACAGAAACAAAGAAGAATATTTCCACAGGAAGATTAAGGGCAGCACCTTCGGGGTGGAGGCTATAGCCCCAGGCTTATCAGCTGCCAGGCTGGCAGAGACGCCCACACCCAAGTGGGGAGGAGGAGAGGTTTTGAGTGTGTGGCATAGCCTCTGGACACGGGCAGTGAATGCCCATCCCCTTGCTTAGGCTGGCCCAGCTGCAGGGCCTCCCAGCCCAGGAAAGTCACATCTATAGGACAACATGAAGGGCAGCAGAGGGGGTGTCATGGCCCATCAAAGGCCCCCCCGAAGGGGTGCCCAGACCCTGCAGCAGAGCACTGCATGTGATGCAAAATGATGTGACTGACACAGAGCCTTGCAAGGGACAGTGTCAAACTTGCCCTCCCCAGGGGAGGCACCTGGGCATTCCCACCTGCCCAAATGTATATTAAGCCATTGGATTCTATACTTTTTGGTGGGGGAACCTCACCACCAAGAAGACCAGATGGAGGGAAGCAACATTGGGACCCACAGAGTGATGACATGTTTCTACTTAACCTGTCTCTGTCACTCTCTCTTCCTGTCTTAGGTTACAAGATATGGCTGGGGGGGTACCCTATTGCCATCTGTTAGAGGTGGGGCAGTTTTCTTCTGTTAGTTGTGCCACCTGTTAAAACCAGGTGGGGCAGTTTTCTTTACCTTTTCCAGAACCAATCCTCCCTCAGGGAAATATCTTCTGCTAATGGGCCATGGAGCCTCCCTGCATGACTGATAAAATTACATCATCCCATGGGAGATGCTCTGACCAGGGGGAGGAGCCAAGCATTCCTACCTGGATAGAATCTGACATTTAGAACACCACAGGCAGCCTTTTCCCACTGCATTCCCAGAGGAAGACCAGGCCCATCTACACCACAACTGGACCTTTAGAGGAAAACACCCTTTTACAGGATCACTGCTCCAACAGAACCACATCTGCCACTCCAGGAGGACTGCAGCTACCATTTAATGGGACTGCTGCCAACACCCTGACCAACAGGGTGTCAGGTTGGATTCTGACTCTGTCAGTGGTTTCTTTTTTGTACCATTGCATTTGTGTTTATAATTTTCCCAGTAAAGAACTGTTATTCCTATTCCCATATCTTTGCCCGAGAGCTCCTTAATTTCAAAATTATAATAATTTGGAGGGAGGGGGGAGTCTTCATTTTCCATTTCAAGGGAAGCTCCTGCCTCCTTAGCAGACACCTGTCTTTTCAAACCAAGACACTTCCCCACCCCTCCCCCTTTTTCTCCTTCTTTCCTTCTTTCCTTCTTTCCTTCTTTCTTTCCTTCTTTCCTTCTTTCCTTCTTTCTTTCTTCTTTCCTTCTTTCCTTCCTTTCTTTCTTTCTTTCCTTTTTTCTCTTTCTTTCTTTTTGCTTCTTTTAGTGTTAAAAAGATTAATTTTTTGATATTGACATTTAACCTTGTTTGGTTTCAATCATGTTTTGGGAATATTTCAAACCCCAGGATTTGTTAATCCACAGACAGCTCACTTGCTCTGTCACTGTTGAGACGGACACACGACATACACGCACATTTCTGCAAAGACAATAAAGTCTTCTTCTTTATCACAAGGTGTTCTCAAGTTTTATACCCCTAACAAAGCATGATCTTAAGTCATTAGTTACATCAAAACAGCTCTTTATATTCATTGGACAAAGCAATAGCTCATTGTATTTTATTGGTACAAAGCAATGAATGTCGATAATTAATTGGCAAGAGTTTACAACAAATCATTAAGGCACCTATGCTGCTCACTAAGGCACATATCCCCTAACTGCAAATATCCTTTATGTGTCTATTTTATCGGTTTCCATGCTAACAGCCTTGTCTTCTTCCTTGCTATGGATAAACTCAAATTTTACCAATTTCCTCTGCTAACTCAGTTGTTTGGCCTGCAGACCAGCTGCTAAGCCTGTCCACATTGCTCCTCTGTGATTAAACAGGATTGTAACAGCTGAGACCAAATAACGCACTAAACCCTTTATTTCTTTCCCAAACATGAAATGTTCTCTTCTGTTCTGTCGGTTTAACTTATGCCTCGCCTTCTTCGCCTTCAGCTGGACAAAACTCTCCAGCTGCCACCTCAGCTCCTCTGCCATCCCCTTCTGCACATGCCTTACACACAAACATTCCAAAACCTTGCTTGCAACAACATAAAATTTATATACATGCTGAGAAGACATTAAAAGGCAATAATCACTATTAATAAAACTTTAAATTATTTAACGTCTTAACAGTACTGATGAAGATTCCTAATACCGTCTAGACAAACCTAAGTTAGAGTACCCAGCCAAACCTCTGAGACCTTCTCGGTTTTGGAAAAATAATTTTTGTTTTAGAAAAAAATAACATTTCATTTACATAAATATGAAATTACATTTCCTTTACCAGAAATGTGGTGGTGGTAAGTAAAAGTGTTATTTCTATCCATTTTGCTAAAGAAATAATCTCTATTATTTAGACTTTTCCACCAAAACAAGTTTAATGCTTATTAAGGATCAGTGGTTAAATAAAATAATATTAGAAACAGCTATTAATTTCTGAAGCAGGGTTTTCTTGCTGTAGTCACAGACCTCTGAGATTGTACAAACACAGAAGACTAAGATATCTATGAAGTTCACCTTTAACTTAGCAAGAGCCTTACTATGAATTGCAAAAGAATTGTAAATTGGAAGTGTTTCAGGCCAGGTTGGACAGGGCTTGGAGCAACTGATCTAGTTGGTGTCCCTGCCCATGGCAGTAGGTGGACTGGATGAGCTTTACAGTCCTTTCAACCCAAACCATTCTGGGATTCTATACCGCAGAAAACTTTTGATCAGCAATCGCCATCTTTTGCAGAATCCTCTCCTAAATGTTACACTAGAAATGTGGACATTGTTGGAGTTGTCGGTGTCCTGATCAGAAGCAGAAGATTGTACTAGGAGCTAAAATGGTGGATGTTCTTTGCAACCTTGTTTTAAACTCACAGAAGCTGGAAATGGTCCGGGCCTGAGGATGTCCTTCTACTTCCTAGTTTTCCTAGTGGAGAATTCTGCCACTTTCTATACTAAGTTCCTGTATACAGTTCCTGTATTGTGGAAAAGTTTTAGGTGTTCACGTAGCTTGTGCTTTCCCTCAGAATTTAATTCCATTACTAGTATTAACATACTAACACCGATTTTCAGTATTACAACATAGGTTATCACAGTACTGCATTGGTGAAATTTAAAGAAGTGGGATCTGAAATGACCTATGGTTCTTATTATATAACATTGCAAAGATGAGTACTTAAATCCTCAAACCCCACTTTAGACCTCCATCAGAGTCACTTTTACAACGCTTATTTTTTATGCTGTTTTTAAAAAGTTCAGAAATTGGTAGATGAACTTCTTTTCTCCTTGGGAACTGATCCTACTAGATAATAGTGGAATCAGATTGTTTTTAATATCTGCTTTCCCCAGTTACACAGCATTTCTTCCTGCATGACACACTGCTTCAGCATTTGAAACAGAAAACAGTATCTGCCTTTATGATTACCGTTTTCAGATTTAATTTCAGTTTATCATTAAATCTGCTATAATTTATCTCCACTTGTTCACATTTCTCTTTCTTTATGTTCTTAAAAACCCACAATAATTAGTTTTGATTCTACCACATATAGTCTCAATTTTCAATTCCTTTTTTATTTTCTTTTTCCATTCAAGAGGGCATAATGTGTAGGCGTGATTCTAGGATTTGACATTTGTGGCCACCCTAATGATGTTTTTCAGATTATACATTAAAACTGACTCCCCATTTTAGCTTATATGACTGAGAGAAATAGGTAAAATACCATTGTAAATGTCAAATGGCATTATCTCACCATTCAATTTTTATATCCTACTTTCCATATAAAACTGATATAGAACCAAGGTACTAGAATATCTATCTATCTATCTATCTATCTATCTATCTATCTATCTATCTATCTATCTATCTATCTATCTATACATATATATTCAAATGTGTTGGCAGTGTTTCAGTTTGATATTTTAGTTATCAACATGACCTGTAAAACTGATAATAATGGAAAAATTCTGATATCAGAATGAAATATTTTTCCAGGTGGCTGCAAGCATGTATAAAAAATGGTTGTTATTTCACACTGCCAAGATTCTTTCATGTAAGTGTCAGATAGTAAAAAATGAAAACTTTAGTACTTGTATGTGCTTGACCATCATATTAATAAAACTCAATTTCCTTTTATAAAATTCCACTGAAAAAAAGCAGAAGGCTGTATCAGTCCAACATAATCATTGCAAAAAAGTCCAGTATTCATTAAAGAGCAGGTTGAATATCAGCCAAGCCCATGGGATACAGATGCAATTATTAGAGCTAGTTATATATGCTTCCTTTAAAATAATAAAAGGATGACATCAAAATAGACCCTTCCACTGTGGAAGGACATGCTCAGTATCTCCACCATAACATGCAAGGATTAGATTTTCTTCATGCAAGAAATGCCTAAAGGATCCAAGAGAATGTGAAGTGCATATATATAAAATCAATGTTCCTCCATGAATGCTTCTCTCCCAACCATTCAATTTCCACAAATAATACTATATAACCCATCAAACATCAGATTTGTTTAAAAACTTTTTGCAGGTCTTTGATGCTGTATATAATGAATTTGCAGAATATCAGTGCAGTTATTCATGTTTGTGTTTTCAGGCTACTTGGAATGCAAAAGATCTACGTAAATATATCCCCCAGCTGCACCTGATGTGAAAAAAGAAAAATTTATAAGGAAGATAAGAAACTTTGCTTTGATGATTTCTCATTAGAAATTTTGCTTACTTAAGGGTCATGTCTCATCATCCTCCTGGTCTTGCTGGTGATGTGGGATGCAGAATGCTGACTCAGGTGCATGTGCCCCAGATTCTCATGGCTCTCCTTACTTCCTTTTTGCTTACATGTCACTGCCTGCTTTGCTTCCATCCCGGAGCTTCCAGTGTTACTCAGCATCTTTCTTGTAGTGTGACAAAAATGTTGAAGCAATATAAAGTACAAGAATTCACAACATAGCAAGTCTGTAGTTCCACCAGGCTGAGCAAGGCAGCGCCAGTACCACACCTCATCCTTGTTGCTCTGGTGCCCTCTGCTGCAGTAACCATCTGCTTGGCTTCTGAGCCCCCTGGGCAGGGACAAGGGCCTCTGCCAAGTGCGATATGCTGCCACCTCTTTATCTTGATAGATTTCCATTTCTATTCTGTTTCAACAGAAAAGCAGAGTATGACCCTTTACTTCCTTTCCTTCCTGCAGTGGTACTTAGGCTTTGCTCCTTTTGAAATTTGTTCTTTTCCTTCGTTACATTTCTGTGTCACATTTTACAACAGCCTTATATTGAGCTTCGGAAGATTACATGTGATTTGAGATGATAACAACTATAAGAACTATATTTTATAAGAATAAAACTCCTCTGTGTGTCTGTGTGTGTGTCTGTGTGTGCGTGTGTGTGTGTGTGTGTGTGTGTGTGTGTGTGTGTGTGTGTGTGTGTGCGTGCGTGTGTGTGTGTATAAAAGCATTACTCTCTTAAATTAGCAATGTAATTTTTGTTCCTTTATGGAAGATTTCCTCATGTGATGTAAGGATGGGGAAAAACAAGAGACAGGTAAGGCAATACACTCAGCACAGCTTTTCTACAGTAAGTCAGTACTTTTGTTTAGGTGTACATAAACAGCCTTACTCTCACTTGGCAGGGATACCTAAGTTGTAAGGGTTGTAAAACCAACTTCTCAGGTTCACATAACAAGCAAGATGGGGAACTGTCTGGTCTCCTGTTCCAACCACTGACGTTGTGCATCCTCCGCACTCATGAAAGTTACAGTAATTACATTAGGACTAAACTGCCATCTGAGTAATTTTTCCAATGGAATTTACCAGGTAAAGCACTCTTACTACATGTAAAAGATGGGATTGCCTTATGTCTGTCTCTAGTCACAGTGCATTTCTTCAGTAAAAGATGATTTCTTGCTTCATATGGCCCATAAGGATAAATTGATACTGGCTTGGTTTGAGAACGCCTGATGAAAGACTTCTCCAGTGCATCTTCCAACAAATAGAACTGTCAATTTCCACAGGAAAATCAAAGACCAACCTTACCTAATCCTAACACATGAATAACTGCATAAAACAAGTTTAGGTGTCTTCATATTAGTGTGGATTTCAAGCAGCAGCTGCTTGCTCAGAACTCAGTCCTAGCAGTTTTTAAAGTTTGTTATTCAGGTAATTGCAGAGGGACGTTTGACACTTCATCCCTCAGTGGCTTTTCAGAAAAGACCTGTAAACAAAAGTAAATTTTATAATATATACATATATATAATACATATATACATATATATATGTGTGTGGCTGCTGCGTATATTAATAAACAGTTCACAAAAGATTATTTTCAGTGACAACCTATCAAATTTGTTTAGGTGGGCTGAGATTATTTTTTGGAGATCATAGTTGTATGGTAATTTCCAATAGTTCTTTACCAGATTCTACATATCATGTTCTCTTTGATAGGCACATTCTCTCACACATAACCCCCTACCTTTTTGACAAGAATTTCTACTTCTACTTTTAAATTTCTTTTCAGCATAATATTTTGTTTCCTCTCTCTCTCATTACTGTACTGGTAAAAAGTTGTTACACACCATTCCAGCAGTTCAATTTCAGCAGGAAACACTGAAATTTGTGAAATGTAAATGTACATTACACTTCTTTGCTGTTGTGTATATTCTTCTGGTTGTGGTAAATTTTCACAGAGAGTGATATCATTAATCCTAAAATTTAGGATTTTTTTTTTTTTTAAATGACATTTCAACTACTAATTTTATTTTTTAACTCATTTAAGAAGAACACAAGTTTTGCAAAAAGATGTTATCTTTTTTCATTAATTTTTTTCAAGCTTGCTTGAAGGCTTTAACAATCTGACATGCCGTATGATGCTGCCTACCCTTCTTTGATTCCAGCAGGTGAAGGAGGCAGTATTTACAGAAAAACAGAAAGGTAAATCACTAAAAGGAATCAGTAATTTGAGTGAAACTTAGTAACCAGTGCTCGAATTAGCTCTTATTACCAGGCAGAAAGAGATAGTGTTTGTGGCTTGACTGGTTAATTATTTTTTGTGGAGGCTCTTGAGCCTAGTAGGGAAACTTCTAGGGTAATGCCCTGGAAAAATCTGCCACAGCCTTAGAGAACAGCTCGGGGTGAGAAAAGGGGGCTTCTCCCATGGTCCCTTGCAGCACTGTGTTAATCTGCCCTTTCCCTATAGGTCACTGCCCTTACCCTATAGGTCATTGCCATTTACCTGGACAATTCCCTATGGGTCATTGCCCTTTGCCCTGCCCTCGTACTGCCCTTTTCCCCACAGACCCATACTTAACCTGAGACACTGCCCCTTTTTCCCCGTCTTTGGGCCTGGAATCCTTCAGCACGATCCTACAATAAACCTTTCTGTCTTTCCTTGCTGAGCTAGCCATGGTGTGTGACTGTGGATTTCCTGGCTGTCTGTTCCTCAGGAGGGTAGCAGCTAAGCATCATCCATTCCACTATGCTGCTACAGTTTTTGATGTTATTTTCCTACATGACATAATTGCTAAATAAACAAAAATGAAAGGATCGGAACACCCTGTGAGCACAGATGGAGCTTATATTGTGTATATATTTTTAAGACATTAACTTAATTTAATTTTAGCAAGAGTGTCATCAGTTTCTCAGAGATGAATAGATTTTGTTCTGCATGCTCATTGAGGCCCATGGAAGGCTGTGGTATGGGCACAAGTTTTGGCCTGTTAACAAACCTCAACTACATCGAAAAGCACACTTTCTGTTCTGTTAGGGAAGTTTCTTATTCTAGCACATAAGGCCACAGCGTCTCCAGTTTGTCCCCAGTGCTTTTGGTGTTCTAGTGGCTTTGCTGGGCAGATGTGCTACCTGCATGAAAAATATGAGCCAGAAAATAAGTTATTCATCTTCCTCGTGTAGTCCTCAGTCTTTGTATTTTAAGTGCAGTTGGACTCCAGCAATTTGATATCAGAAGGTTGTTTATGTGGCAGTTTATCACTGTCTCTCCCAGGTAGCAATTATTCTTATTGTTTCCATTAACAAACAGTGCTCTGCAAAAAAAACCCCAAAAAAAACCACCAAAAACTCAACAACAACAGCAACAGCAACAACAACAAAACAAACAAACAAAAAAGCAGTGTTCTCTGTTACACAACCACCACATTCTCCTTGGATTTCCTCCCACAGGATGCACACATGCATGTAGGCACTTACGTGCATGTTAAACAGACGAGATAAAACTCTTTCTACCCTACACAGATGAGTCAAACATTGAAAACCAGTTGAAGGCAGACACAGTCATTCATTATTCTCTCAGGTTTCACAGCTACAACTTACAAGGTTTGGGAGTCAGAGGCTGACACAAATTGGCTTTGTCTTGCACTTCGCAAGCTTGCAAATTGAAAGGAGAATCCTAGAAATGTAGTATTAAAATTCTGGAACTCTGACCCTCAGTCTGCCTTTCAGTGTCAGTTGCTAAAAGGGCAAAACCCTCTAAGAATAGAACAGAATCAATTAGGTTTGAAAAGACCCTTTGGATCATCCAGCCTATCTAGTCACATTATTGGGCTGTCTGTTGTCTTCTGTGGGGAAGATCCTTGTCGGTCTCTCTAGAATGGATTTCTCCTGCTTTTCTCCAGGGCTCTGGCTGTCTAGGATTAGTCTCCTGGCCTCTGTGTACTCCAGCTCTCTTAGCCCCAAGTATTTCACAGGGAGAGCTGGTCTGCTGGCGGAGAGGGATTACTGACCACGCTGTGCATCATTGGCTTCTATAAGATCCAGATCTGTGGGGAAGGACAGGAGGGAAGGCTGTCATCCTGAATCACTACCAGCACTTTAGGAGGAGACAGTGTTGAAGAATTGGTTTGCACCAGGAATTTATGGTGCCAAATAAATCTACGTATCCAGCATGCACTACCTTTAACGTTAATGAATCTTGGCAAAGACCTCAACAAAAAACAAAACTGTGTCACAATGAAATACTATTCAGAAGACTGATGCAATTCCCTGGAACTCCACACAGGTAAGCAGGAGAATAAACACATAACCTGGTAGATTTTACAGGTTCAAAGTTGTTAAAATGTAGATGGGCCCAGGCACTGCTTATATAACCAGTACCTCCGTAAGAGGATCTGCACCTCTACAGTCTAGGGAATTATTATGGGTAAAAGTACATGAAAGAATAACTTACCTTCTTGGTGGAGGAACAATTTTTGGTATCACTAGTTTTCTCAGCAGTAAAGGTAAAAAGAAAATCAAGTTGGATCCACCACTACCATCTGAAATCTGTGTCAGGTCCCTGTAATTCTGTATGACTGTTAAACACTGAGCTGTAGCATAGTGTAATAAATTGCTAATTCTCATGTTTTTGGAAGTTCCATATCAAAGGAGTCTACTATTATCAGACAAGAACTGTTCAGTTGCTCTTCATTCTTCAGCTTTTCTCTGAAGCCTGAGAGGTGTCTGTGCTCTGCTAACCTTGAATCCCATACCCATCGCTGCTCAGCTGCCTTTTTAGATGTCACATCTTACCAGCAGCCAAGTGATGGATATTCTTCTCTGAAAACAATTTCTCACAACTTCTCATTTTCTTATTCTTCAGAACTTAAAGATGAAGGGGTTGCTTTGAGGATCAGGGGTTCCATCACAGACACACTATTAAGTATAGTGTATATACAGGGACAACAAGAAAGGCTTTATCTCCCCATGTAAACACAGACTTCCCTGCTTAGTGCTTTCACCCTTTTAGGGCTCCCCAAATGAAGCTTCCCAATTGCAGCTTACCACAGAAGGGCCTGAAGTTACAGACACTTTGCTGTTGTGAAGATTCAGGAACACTATTTTATGGAATATTTTAGGCATGTCTTGCATTTTTTCAGGAGGTCAGCACATTTGTATTTATGACCGCGTGTCACACATTTTTGCACTTACCTAATTTTCTTTCTTACAGATAAAACAAGATAAAGATCATCTAACTTAGCAGCATGAAATGTAAACATTGGAACTATGTAAGGGAAAAAATATTATTGACACTATAAAAGGTTCTACTTTATTAATTTTTTTTCTAGAGAGCTATAAACTAAGCAACTCAAGGGAAGTGCAGTTATAGCCTACCTTAATTAACTGATACATAAATGGCTACAGCATGTGAGCAAGCAGTTCTGATGATAAGTTGTGCACTCCATGTAACACATAAAACAGTTATGCAAAATATATATAGGGAAAATTGATCTGACTTCCCACTCTCTATGGTTTGGTAATTTTTATACAGATTTAGACATCATTGTTGCTTTTTCACAGTGCCATACATAATAAAGATTAAAAGCCACAGTAATAGGAGCTCTGTAAAGCATACATAGTAATGTATTATGTGCACAATGAAGTGATAGCTTACATGGCATAGCAGGTCTACTGAATATCAATCTAATCCTAATCAGCTTTTGCATTAAAAAGACCTAATTTTTCCAGCCCTATTTAATATAAAAATTCTACCCTGAAATACTCACAAGTGTAAAAATTAGCCTTTCTTTCAGATCATGACACCAAATTTGAGCTCAGTAATAATCAAATAATCACACCCATGTTTCTCAGGAGGCAGTTTCCTTGGCACCAGTCCTGTTCCACTTCCCACCCTGAACCAGGGGAAGGGATACTCCTGTCATCCTACTGACCATTTACTGAGCTGAACTCCCTAGTTTAGCAATGCCATGGGAAGCCTGACACTCTATTCAGATGTTGCAGGGCAGGGACAAGAAGGCCACAAAGAACCCAGATACTCTTTCCTGGCACACAGAAAGAATGAGCACAATGTCCTTCCATGTTTGGAGTACTCTATGTAGTCATGCATAGTTAGAATTGGCTGAAATACAGTAAAAAAAATTAAATTCATTCTGAGAAATCTGAAAGTGAAAGGAAATCCTGTTCCCATCAGGAACCTAACAGCCAAAAAAAGTGTTTTAGTCAGCCTAATGCGAGACAGGAACATTGTTTCACATTACACAGGCATGGGACACTGGCAGGTCTGGCAGGTCTGGCATGTCCTCTTCTGGGGCAGCCCCTCAGCTGCCCTTGAGACACTGAGGTCCCAGGCTTTCCTTTCTGTGGAAGAGAGCTGTCCTTTGCATCCAGGAACCCCTGCCCAAAAGTGGGATTCTGCCTCCTAAAATTGCGAATGTCTGAGGATTGCTCTCAGGTGAAAGCTGCCAGGACTGATGGCTCTGGCTGGCCTTGGCCTCCCAGGGGCCACCTCCCAGCAGCCCCCAAGAGACTGGGGTGGAAAGTTTTCCTTCCTGTGGAGACATCTGCACCTGAAACACTGAGGCTATTTGCTTTCCTTCATATGGAAAAGAACTGTCACTCTTTTCCAGCAGCTCATGGAGGAAATTTAGAATCTACCTCCAAAATTCAATACATCCAAGGTTGCTCCCAGACAAAAGCATCCAGGACAGATGGATGGTCTTGACCTCCTGTGGGCCACCTCCCATCTGCACCAGAAACATTTGGGCTACAAACTTTCCTTCCTATGTAAAAGAACTCTCATTCTGGGAGCCAATGGCCTAAATTTACATTCCACCTCCAAAATTCAATACATCCAAGGATTTCTCCCAGTAGGAAGTGGCCAGGACAGAGGAGTCTTGCTGGCCTTGTCTTCCCCTGGGCCGTGTCTCATCTGCACCTGAATCACTGGGGGCATGGGCCCCAGGACAAAAATCTTCCTCTTACCGTGCTCCCTGTACTTAGAAACTTGTATTTGTACCACAATTATATGACAGTCCTCTTGCCTTTTCAGCCTGTAAACTGAAGTCATGCCACAGTTCTCTGCACACTCTCTCAGACTTAAGCACCATCACGTACTGTCAGCCTCACAATGTCCAAAGAGCCTGATATATTTTTGCAAAAAAAAAACCCCAAACCAACCACAAATAAAACTCCAACCAACCAACCAACCAACCAACCAACCAACCAACCAACCAATCAACCAACCAAAAAAAACCACCAAAAAACCCACGAAAAAATCACACCCCCCCCCAAAAAAACCACACAAAAACCCCAAACAAACAAAAACCCACAAACAAACAAACAAACATGCCAGGACAAAACCAGTTGCTGGATTAGCCCTTCTCGCAGCCTTTCAACTACACAACACATTCTGGGGCTATGCATCTTCCTTTTAAAGCTACATGAAACATTATGGTTTTTGCTCTCAGAGATCCCAGTTTCAAACATTTATGTCTCCAGGAGCTGATCCCATACAAAAGGTCCTAGAACAAAAGCCCAGCTCCTGCCTTAATGTTCTACTTGAAGCATAAAAACCTGTCTTGGTTTGAGCCATTTAAAAGAGGTGGGCACTCTGAAATCAGTAGCCTCCCCTTGATTTCCTCCAACGCCTTATCCACCAATAAGGAATGAAAGAAGAGTAAAGATAAGTGAAAAAATAACAGTTTACTGACAAATGAGACAGCATCAGGTAAAAAATATCAGTAAATAAGTGGTAGACATAAAATGGCCAAATCTCAGGAACCCCACGGGAACAAAGTGATGAGATGGTGGCAACCCCTACGAGGAAGGCAGGAGCCCACAGAGCAGCTCTAGGGGCAGATGGAAACTCGCCGGCCTGTGTGGGCTCTGCTGCTGCCAGGGGCTGCATCCGGGTGTGGGGTGGGGGAAAAGGGCCGGCCTGGGGGCACTGGCACAGCTTGGCCTGGCCCCAGGAACTCGCTGGCTTTTTTGTGTCCCTGCAGGGAGAGTTCACTTTGAAACAGTTTATAAGTGCAAAACGCTGTCATTCTGTGTGGCTACAGTTGCAAACCCAAAACAACCACCTTGGCAGCAGTGCTCCTGCCTTCAGGTAAAGTGGCCAGGAAAAGGAGAACCTCTGCTTCCCTGGTCTTCTCTCCTGGAGCAGGGGGTCGTTATATATAGATAATGCGATGGTTGGCTCTCACAATTAAGAGATAAATATTATGTGTATGTAATAGATGTATAGTTAATGTTATTTTAGTATGTTGTCCCTGTAGTCTTCTTTCCCTTCCCCCTTACTTTGTGGTCACTAGGGGCATATAGGGGAGGGCAGGCTGGTTACTATGAGGCGTGGCATGGCAACACCTGACCTCCAATCAAGTTGTAAGAAAGTGATCTCCACCAATCAACAGCAAAGAAGGAGTTGATTGACAAGATTTTGGGAGGGGCCAAGGGTATAAAAGGCAGAGCATCCCTTTTGTAGATGAGCATGTGGCCACTGGTCATGGAGGCTCTCAGCACTAAATTTTTTCCTTATTCAGCCCTTTGTTGTATTTTTCTTAAGGTTTAATAGACCTTTAAAATTTTAAAAGTGAGCGTAGTTTCTCACAGGGTCAATCGACCTGAGCTGGCTCTCTGGAGCGGGGCCGCCTGCGGCAACAGGCAGGCACCCAAGCAATTTGCCCCAAGGCGGCTCAAAACTGCTGGCTGCAGTCTCTCTGAGACAGAAAAAAATCCAGAAAGAGAACCCAAAAATGGAAAATAAGCCTCTGCTTAAGCAAAGACCAAGCAGCCAGGGAAGCCAACGCCACATAAAAAGAAGAGCCAAAATGCCTGAGAGCACTGACTTCCACAGCACCCTGCTTCCCCCGAGCTTCATGGCTGCAGGGTCTCAAAGAGACAATAGCAATTTTGGGGCACAGATACATATGGAACACAATAATATTTTGGGTTACCCCAGGATAAAACCACAGCAAACACACTGGTGCTATGGACTTTCCTTCACAGCTCTATGTACGATCACATTCTGACACTATCACATTTGGATGTCTGAATCTAAACCAAAGAGTATCCAGCTACAGCTCACACTGACCTTCTTCCTCCTGATACTTGAAAACTCCCTTTGCACCACAATCACATGCCATTCACTTTCTCCTTACAACCTGTAAACTGCACATATACCATATGATGGCCTGCACTTAAATGCACTTTCAGCCTTGCACAGGTTCAGCTTGTGGTGTTTTGTTGAAAAGCTTGGAGATAGAAGCAATAATCCAGCAGCTGCTTCTATCCTGACACATTTCTCTGAGTGGCAGGTAGCTGAACACTTTGGACTCAGTGAAAGTGTATTATGGCACACATAGCTGAGGAAGAAGTGAAGAGCACATTGGGTTGAATGCAGAATACACGCTACAAAGGGGAAGGTGAATGCCATCAGTGAGCTTCTGTTCTTAGCTCTGTTGTATGGGAGCACGTGCTGGAGGCTTTAAGGTTTGAAACTTGGCTCTGTGAGAGTGAAAAAATGTGATGGTACATACAGCTCAAAAGGAATGTACCTAGCCCCAGATGTGCAGTTGAAAAGCTGCCATGAGAAGAGGTAATCCAGTAAGTACTTTTGTCCTGGCACATTTGTTTGCGAGACACTGACACTTTAAACTCTGCTAGACTGAAAATGTGAGATAGTACTTAGAGGTGACAAAGAACGTGCAGAACATCATGGGCTTTGCACAGTTCAGGCTGCAAGAGGAGCATGACTGTCCCCTGAATGCAGTCTGAATGCAAGTTGTCATTGTAAGGGATAAGACCAACAAAAGCTTTCTGTGCTGGCACATTTTCCTAATAGAGCTCTAAGAGGAAACAATTCAGGTTAGCTTTAAACTCTACGCGATTGACCGTGATGTGATTGCTGAGAAGAAAAATGAGTAACAGCAGTTGGGTTGGTGTGGTTTATAGGCTATGAGGGGAATGTGCAGGTCAGCTCTGGGATTTTGTTCTTAGACCATTCCTATGGGAGCAGCAGCTGGATGTTTTAAGGCTTGATACTGGGCTCTGCAAGGATGAAAAGATGAGACAGTACCTATAGCTGAGGGGGAAGGTGCATAGTCCCAGTGTGTGGTATGTGTGTGAATTCCTGCCTTGAGAAAGAATTATCCTGCTATTGCTTCTATTGTGGCACAATTTTTTGTTCAGTTACATTAACGTGTTGATCTCTGCTTAACTGAAAGTTATGACGGTGCATATGGATAAGTAGGAAAGTGCAGAGCAACATAGTATACGGGCAATGCTGCTAGCTGCAAAGAGAAAGTAACTCACTTTATTGTGATGTGAAATGAAGCTTCTCAACCTAAGGGGCAAGGTCCAAATGACCTCTGTGTCCTGGCACTTTCATCTGTGTGAGTTATAGCTGAAAACTTTATAGCTTAGATTCAGACTGCAAGAGTCTGATAGTATGAGAACCTGAGAAGGAAAGTGCATAGCAGCGGTGTGTTTCATGTCATTTATAGCAGCACGGGAAGGAAAAAGCAGATTTTTTGTTGTAGTACCTCTTTTTAATGGGAACACCTCTGGGATGTTTTATGGTTTGAAACTGGAATCTGACAATGAAAAAATGTGGTGGTACACACAGCTGAGAAAGAAGGTGCATAGCCCCAGTGTGTGGTGTGTTCATGAAAGGCTGCAAGGCAAAGGGGAAGTTGAGCAACTGTGTATGCTGGCACATTTTTCTGTGCGAGAAGTGTGTCAGACTGTGAGACTGAAAGTGTTGGTACATAGCTGAGAAAGCTGTGCAGAGAGCACCATGGTGTGTGAGAAGTTTACAGCTTGTAAAGGGAAGAAAACTGCCATTTGATTGTGGATCGAATACAGGTTTCGATCTGTAAGGGGCAAGGTCTGAAAAAACCATTTTGTTCTGTATAGTGGGTTGACCCTGGCTGGATGCCAGGCACCCACCAAAGCTCCTCTCTCACTTGCTTCCACAGCTGTACAGGAGAGAGAAAATACAATGAAAGGTTCATGAGTTGAGATAAGGACCAGGAGACATTCCTCATCAAATACCTTCACGGGCAAAACAGGCTTGAAATTAGAGATATAACTTAAATTTATTACTAACAAAATCAGAGCGGAATAATGAGAAGTAAAATAAAACCTTAAAAACACCTTCCTCCCACCCCCCTCCTTCCCAGCTCTATCTCCTACCCCAGTGGCACAAGGAGACAGGCAATGGGGGCTGTAGTCGGTTCATCACCCACTGTTCCTCCCACTACTCAGGGAAAGGAGTCGTTCCCCTGCTGCACTGTGGGGTCCTTCCCACGGGAGACAGTTCTCCATGAACTTCTCCAACATGAGTCCATCTCACAGGCAGCAGATCCCTGTGAACTGCTGCAGTGTGAGTCCATCCCATGGGCAACACTCCCCATCAAACTGCTGCAGCGTGAATCCCTCCTATGGGTGAAAGTCCCCTTCAAACTGCTTCAGCGTGGGTCACCCTGCCATGGGTACAGTCCTTCAGGGACAGGCTGCTCCAGCGTGGGCTCCTCTTTCCACAGGCCTCCCCCTGGGTCACAGACTCCTCTCAGGCATCCCCCTGCTCTGGCACAGCTCTTCTCCACAGGCTGCAGGTGGATTTCTGCATCCCCCATGGACCTCCATGGGCTGCAGGAGCACAGCTGCCTCACCACGCTCTGCGCCATGGGCTGCAGAGGAATCCCAGCTCCAGTGCCTGGAACACCTCCTCCTCCTCCTTCTTCACTGACCTTGGTGTCTGCAGAGTAGTTTGTCTCACATACTCTCACCCTGCTCTTCTCTGGCTGCAATTACAACTGTGCAATGACCTTTTAGTTTTTCTTTCTTCTGAAATATGTTATCACAGAGGCTTTACCACCATTTCTAATTGCCCCAGCCTTGTCCTGAAGCACATCCATCTTTGGAGCTGCCAGGGATTGGCTCTGCCAGACATGGAGGGAACTTCCAGCAGCTCCTCACAGAAGTCATCCCTATAATTCCTCCACTACCAAAGCCTGGCCATGCAAACCCAATACACTGGCATATTTGTTTATGCAAGATGCAGATGGAAACTTTATACTTAAGATTCAGACTGCAAGAGTGACAGACTATGATGGTACGGGTAGCTGAGCATCGGCATGTTTTGTCAGAAGCAATTTGATGGACTGATTCAATACTGATACATTTCCTCGGGAAGAAGTAGATGCACATTTTTGACTCTTCAGAGACTGAAACTGTGTGATGCTACATATAGCTGAGCCTGGAAGTGCAGAGCACCACACTCGTGTGTGCGGTTGACAGGCTGCAAGGAAAAGTAACTGCAAATACATGTTTTCAAACGGAAGGGAAAGTAATTGAAACTTTCTATTCTGGCATATTTTCGTTGAGAGAAATGGACTTAGGATCTTCACATTTGATGGCTTGGAGATAACCACGGTGCACTTACGTCTCTGTCAAGTACACACTACCATCAAGTGGATGTTCCCACCGTCGCCATTCAACAGCTCCACTGGACAGTGCTGTGTACATCAAAAACAAGTGTGGCTCCAAAGATGGAGACATCTAGTCACTGTCCTCAAAAAACATGAGTCAGGACAGAAAGGTTTTGCTGACCTTCCCATTCTCTCTACAAACTCCCATTTGCACCACATTCAAACTCCTTCTCAATGATATGTGCTTATAAGTTCTATCATACTGAAAGAGTCCAGATTCAAATTTGAAAGCATCTGACAAAAATGTAACTCACAAAATTGCCAGATGAGAAAGCTGTTGCAATAAATCCATCCAAAGGCTGCTCTAAGAGATAAGACAGGTATTTCTGGACTTTACCTGTCCTGTATCATCTGTCATGTGCACCTAAAACACTGGGGCTGTGTGTTTTCTTTCATATGGAAAAGACCGCTCATTGTTGTCAAAAAACCCATGGCTAAAATTTGGATTCCACTTCCAAAATTCCATCCTAATGTCTCTGTGTGTATTCTGTGGTACAAAGAAAGCTTTGATATTGGATGGACAGCAAAACACACACCTCAATTTCCTTTGCTTTTGCTCAAACAAACTGTTTGAAGTTGACTGTAGTTCAGTTTGTGGTAAGACCAAGTGTGTGTGCAGGGGTCTGGATCAATGAAATGATAAATAGCACACATAAAGCACTTAGTCACTAGCAATTTATTCTGTTAAAAATTATGTTGTATCATTCCTCAAGCAATAGCAACATAGTTTAAATTCCTTGTTCTTACAAATTCATTACAACATCATTTTCAGCCGGCAGTTCTTTATCCTGCTGTTAGGATCCAGTTTAAATCCAGAAGAGCAAAGAAAACTAAGTCTCTGTGTAAAAACTGGAAAGAACTTTGAAGGTTCAAAATATACCCAAAAACGAGATTAAAACTAAACGAAGTTAGATGTTGTTGTGCCAGAAAATTAATATATTTTATTTAATAGTAAAAGATAAAGAAAGAGAAAAGAGATAGAAAGAGAGAGAAAGAGGAAGGAAGGACTCCAGGACTCCAGCACTCCAGGAAGGACTCCAGGAAGGACTCCAGGAAGGACTCCAGGAAGGACTCCAGGAAGGACTNTGAGGGTCCCTCGCTGCCACCGCCATGCTGTGCCACACTGAAGAGTACAGAATCCCATGAATATACATTTGGGCCAGGTGGGAACGCCCCCGTGCCTCCCTTGCAGGGGCCAGTTTGACACTGTCCCTTGCAACACAGTGGATCTGTTGCATCATGCTGCAGTGCTTGGGTGAAGGGTCTGGGGACCTCTTTGTGGGGGCCTTTGATGGGCCGTGTCACCCTCTCTGCTGTGGATAAGCTTTTCCCTGGGTGAAGGCCCCTCAGCTGGGCTCCTTTGCACATCAGAGGATGGGCAGTCTCTGCGCCTCTGACCAGAGACCTTTCCAACACACTCCCAAAGCCTTTTTTCCCCCACCCTTTGGTGCAAGGGCCTGTTTGAGCTGGGCAGCTGATAGCCCTGGGGCTGTGGTCTCCACCCTGAAGGTGTTAGGCTTGTGCTTTGTGGATGTCCCCAGCCCTGAGTGGTTACTTTATCTTATCTTCATCAGCAATCGGTGTAGGGCCTCTCAGAGCCCTATTCAGGGTGTGTTGGTCTTCTCTGCACCTTTTTTAATACATCTTTGCTGTAATAGGCAAAAGTCTTTCATGAAAATGTTGAAGTCATAAATTATAACAATTCAGTCTCCAACACCTGCCTACCAGCGTTACACTTTATAACCAATTCTCTTCTATCACTGTCACCATTTGTACTATAGGCTGACACCAGCGAGCTTTTAACCCACTTAGCCCTATATGTTTCTCCAGAACCCCTTTATAAAAATTATCTGTTTCACAAATTATTTACAATTAATTCTATTTTAGAGCTGAGGACTTGAAAAGAAGCATTGGCGTTGTCCTTGCCCTACTCCCAGAGCCCTCCTGCCGTATCAGTTTTGACACAGCAGTGAGGGCATGGCAGGGCAGTGAGGGTGTGGCACAGCAGTTTGCAGGGCAGTTCGTGCAGACAGGACAAACAGGACAGCTTGCAGGACAAAAGACACCTGCATGCAGTGTGAGCAGGTGAAGGATCTGCTCTTTCTAGTAGCAGAGCTTAAGGTAGAAGTGGACACGCTAAGGAATCGGAGAGAGAGAAACAGAAACAAACTGGTGGAGTTACACCCTTCCAACCCTGAGAGAAGCTCAGCAGAAGTGGACCTAGTAGACGATGGGGAATGAAAACAGATCCGTACTTGAGGAGGTAATAAAATTCCCTCCTGACCCCCATCACCTTCCCAGGTGCCCTTACAGAATATGTACAAGGCCCTGGACCCAGAAAGTCAGGCAGATGACACTAAAGAAAAAGGTCTGTCTGGAGAGTCTCCCAGTTGCACCTCATCTGTCAGACAGATCACAACTCCAAGTACCAAGAAGAAAGGAAGAGCAATTGTAGTAGCTGACTCCCTTAACAAAGGCCTCTATATGTTGACTGGACGATCCCACAGGGAAATCTGCTGCCTCCCTGGGGCCCAGGCATGGGATATGACCAGGAGATTCCCTGAATTAATTGAGCCCTCTGATTATTACTCACTGCTGCTGTCCAGGCTGGCAGTGATGAGGCTGACAAGAAAGGCACCAGGATAGTTAAAAAGGACTTCAAGGCTCTGGGTCAATTAGTTGATGGGACAGGAGTGCAGGTGATGTTCTGCTCAGTCCCTTCAGTAGCAGGGATGAATTATGAAAGGAACAGGAAAACCCACATTATTAATGAGTGGCTTAAGGGCTGGTGCAAACAGCGGAATTTTGGGGGTTTTTTGATCATGGGGAAACTTTAACAGCACCAGGCCTGCTAGAGTTAGATGGGCTCCATCTATTTAACAAGGGTAAAAGGATTCTAGCCCATGAGTTGGCAGGGCTCATTCAGAGGGCTTTAAAGTAGGTTTGGAGGGAGAAGGGGATGAAACCAGGCACTCCAGAGATGAGCCCAAGGGTGGTAAGCCAGAGTCAGGGGTGAAATCAGCAGCTCAGCTGAAGGGCATGTATACTAATGCACACAGCATGGGTAACAAACAAGAGGAGCTGGAAGCTGTGGTACAGCAAGAAAGCCCTGGCATAGTCACCATCACAAAAGTGTGGCAGGATAACTTGCATGACTGGAGCGCTGCAATGGATGGCTACAAACTGCTCAGAAGAGACAGGCAAGAGAGAAGATGGGGGGGGGGGGGGGCTTCTGTGTATTCTAGAAGCT
>VZSE01003461.1:0-25764 GCA_013398275.1 Promerops cafer | reverse complement strand
TAGATATTAGGAACAAATTCTTTACTGTGAGGGGGGGGGGGGGGGTGGGGTGGGGGGGGGGGGGGGGTGGCTCTGTGTATTGCAGAAGCTCTTGATGCTCTAGAACTTGAGATTAATGACAATAAGGTCGAGTGCCTGTGGGTAAGAATTGGGGAAGGCCAATAAGGCCAATATCCTCGTGGGAGTCTGTTATAGACCACCCAACCAGGATGAAGGGGTGAAAGAATTATTCTATAAGCAGCTGGAGGATGTTTCAAGATTGAAGCCCTTGTTCTTGTAGGAGACTTTAACCTGCCAGGTATCTGCTGGGAACTCAACACAGCAGAGAAGAGGCAGTCTAGGAAGTTCTTGGAGTGTACGGAGGAAAACTTCTTCTCACAGCTGGTGACCAAGCCTGCCAGGGATGGGGCTCTGGTAGATCTGCTGTTTACAGAGATGGGCTGGTGGGAGATGTGGTGGTTGGAGGTCACCTGAGGTACAGTGACCATAAAATAATAGAGTTCTCAATAGTCAGTGAAACAAGGAGGGGTATCAACAAAACTTCCACACTGGACTTCTGGGGGTGGACTTCAGCCTAATTCAAGAGACTGATTTGAGNTTCAGCCTATTCAAGAGACTGATTTGGAGAGTACCTTGGGAGACACCCCTTAAAAACAAAGATGGACAGGAAAGATGGACACACTAGGGTGATGAGGGAGATGGCAGAAGAGCTTGCCAAGTCACTCTCCATCATTTACCATCAGTCCTGGCTCACTGGGGAAGTCCCAGATGACTGAAAGCTGGCCTATGTGATGCCCATCCATAAAAAGGGATGAAAGGAGGATCCAGAAAACTACGGGACTGTCAGCCTGACCTCGGTGCCTGGCAAGATTATGGGACAGGTCATCCTGAGTGCAGTCACACAGCACCTACAGGATGGCTGGGGGATCAGACCCAGCCAGCATTTAGGAGGGGCAGGTCCTGCCTGATCAACCTGATCTCTTTTTATGACCAGGTGACCTGTTTGTGGATGCAGGGAAGGCTGTGGATGTTGTCTGTTTGGACATCAGCAAAGCCTTTGACACTGTCTCCCACAGCACATTCCCAGAAAAGCTGGCAGCCCACAGCTTGGACAGGAGCAGGCTTCACTGGGTTAAGAACTGTCTGGACAGCTGGGCCCAGAGAATGGTGGTAGATGGTACCACATCCAGCTGGGAGCCAGTCACCAGTGGTGTCCCCCAGGGGCCAGTGCTGGGGCCAGCCCTGTTTAGTATCTTCAGAGATGATCTGGATGAGGGGATTGAGACCACCATTAGCAAATTTGCAGATGACACCGAGTTGGGTGCCAGTGTCAATCCACTGGAGGATAGGAGGGCTCTGCAGAGGGACCTGGACAGACTGGATAGATGGGCCAAATCCAGTGATATGAGGTTTATGAAGGCCAAGTGCCAGGTCCTGCACTTGGACCACAATAACCCCCTGCAGTGCTACAGGCTGGGGATGGTGTGGCTGGACAGTGCCCAGGCAGAAAGGGACCTGGAGATACTGGTTGACAGACGACTGAACATGAGCCAGCAGTGTGCCCTGGTGGCCAAGAAGGCCAATGGCATCCTGGCCTGTATCAGGAATAGTGTGGCCAGCAGGAACAGAGGGGTCATTCTTCCCCTGTACTCGGCACTGGTGAGGCCGCACCTCGAGTGCTGTGCCCAGTTCTGGCCCCTCAGTTTGGGAAGGACGTTGAGATGCTTGAGCATGTCCAGAGGAGAGCAACAAGGCTGGTGGGGGCTTGGAACACAAGCCCTGGGAGGAATGGCTGAGGGAGCTGGGAGGGCTCAGCCTGGAGAAGAGGAGGCTCAGGGAGACCTTATCACTCTCTACAACTTCCTGAAAGGAGGTTGTAGCCAGGAGGGGGTTGGTCTCTTCTCCCAGGCAAACAGCAACAGGACAAGAGGACACAGTCTTAAGCTGTGTCAGGGGAGGTTTAGGCTGGATGTTAGGAAAAGGTTCTTCACAAAAAGGGTGATTGGGCATTGGAATGGGCTGTCCAGGGAGGTGGTGGGATCGCTATCCCTGCAGGTGTCTAAGAAAAGACTGTATGTGGCAGTTAGTGCCATGGTCTGGTTGACAAGGTGGTGTTAGGTCATAGCTTGGACTCAATGATCTCAACGGCCTTTTCCAATCTCATTAATTCTGTGATTCTGTGATTCTGGTAAATGAGTGCTGAGGGAGGGGTGAGCACAGACAGAGAGAGAGTGAAGAGCATGGCCATGAGGCACCTAGCAGTCCCAGAAGCACACAATGGTTTGGTTTAGAAGGGACCTTAAAGATCATCTAGTTCCAATCCCCTGCCATGGGCATGGACAACAGGAGCAGGCAATACTTCTGTATGACATACATCATTTGGGAATACTGCAGAGAGAATAAAATTTCCAATGACTTCTAAGGTTTTTATATCTATGCTATTACTGATTGTGGTTTCAAGCTAAAAGATTATGTAATTCCAAACTCCTGTCCTTAGTTATGAATACACTTGCAACTTGCTTTACTGCAAGCTGGAATATTTTTCATAACTCAGTACTTCTGTTTGGATTGTCATTTTGACTTTCTCAATTTTTTTTGTTGCACAAAAGCCCTTTCTCCTTTACCATCTTAGCAACTGCTAAGTTCAAAACACTTCCTAGAGCAGCTCTGGTTTTATTCACCACTGAGTGGCATGGGTCACATTCCCACAGCATTCCCCACTCTCTGCTCCCTAATGGTGGAAAGGGACACAAGGAAGTGCAGGGCTAGCCACAGGCATGTTGCTGAGGAAGGCTTTGCTGCTCCTCTGCTTTCCGCTTATTGTTCCAGGAACAAGGCCCTGTGCTTGGGAACTTGTAAGGGAACTCACTGACAAACAGGTGGAGAAAATCTGCTGCCTGGCTCTCACAAAGTATCTCTGTTGTGTCCTGTGCATCCAAAGCACTTCAAACTGACTCTGCAGAGACTTCAGGCCTATATGAGCTACATATGCACTTACAGAAAGTTTGATAGAATAAACCCTATAATAATCAATAATCAGTAATCTTTGGGATATGCAATTCTTAGTGAAAGAACTGAGATTAGTGGAAAGTAGAGCAAAAAGTGTGTCAATAACAGGAGATGAAGTGCAACACTTTGGTGGGTAAGCGAATAAAAGGATAAATAGAAGTCATGTGAGATAAGTATCAGAACAGAAATGAAGCTTTGCTTGGTTGAGATCCAAGTGCAAGTTTATAGATTTTCTTTGGGGTTTTTTTTGTAGCTGCCCAGGGCTTTGCCTCTACTAGATAGGGCACTGCAACAGCAGAGCTGTGATAGGAAGTTAACAGGTCAGATGAGTGCTAAGCTAAATATAATCTTTTTTTAAGTTACAAGAACTAGAAAGTTAATTAGGCTAGCTCAAACTTTTTACTTCAGGCTACCAGTAGGACTGATGTGTGATCCAGATGTATAGAGAGTAGTAAATGATCAAATTTTTCCATTTTAATGCTCTACTATTCATCAAATAACATGCACTAACTGGCAGTGTGATGTGCTCTTACACTGCTGCAGATGTGTAATGAAACAGGCCAGGTTACGTGGTTTACCTGAACTCATTTTACTCTGTTTGCCAAATTGCAAAGGCCTGGGAGATGATGCACATCCAGTCATGTGGTTTAGTTGGAAGCTGGGTATCACAGCAATTTACTGGTTACCTGTGATTACCACTAGCAGTCATCAAGTAATACATTTGTCATATTAGTTGCTGTGAAAGAAAAGATTGGTATATTTAATTTCCAGTTTTAAAACTACTTAAGGCTGAAAGAGCACATCATTCTTTAATGTTTATGATGATCTGGCATGCTGGACTTCTAGAATTACCTCTGCTGAAATTTAATAACTCCACCAAACAGGCTTCTTGGAGCTAGATACAGCTTTTTCCTGAATGTTTAACAACAAACATAGGGGGAAATATCCTAGAAATATAAAATGCAGAAGACATCAATGAAACATTCTGGCTTGTTTGGTAGAACAAGGGCTTCCAGCCAGACTGGAAGAGGATGAAAAGCTCTTCTGGAGCTTTTCGGTTGCTCTTCTGCAACTGACAGGCTGTTTAGTACCTTTTCATTCTCGTTTTCAAGTCTTGTGTACTAGGGAAAAGCTTTAGCAGGCACTTGAGTGGTAGAAGTTAGGAATTAAAAGTGATCGATTAGGGGTAGTGGGCTAGACAATGTATACTCTTTATTTTAACATTTATTGTGCTTGCAAAAGCAGGATGGAGGAATGCAAGGATATTGTGATAAGGAAGAGACTGCTTGTGGAGACAGGATGAGAGAATGCAAGGCTTGCACGGCTATTGAGATAAGGAGGGCTGCTTGGACCCCTAAACCGGCCAAAACCAGCCTTGAGGCTTGGACTGAGACCAAGAGACAGGGAGCATGCTCAAGGAGGCAAGGTGAAAAGTTCAGCCGTGAAGAGCCCGGTCTGACTTCACCCCACGGCCACCAGGCGACCACCAGAGGGAACTGTGCAGGCGCAGAAGGACTCCGGGCTCATTGTAATACGAAGCGAGGCTAGGCGGGGTTAGGAAATGAATATGTATTAGGTGTATTGTGTAACTTTAAGCATATGTAGGCATTTAGAGAATAAATAGAAAGATAGAAGCTGCTGAGGGTGCGCATGCTTTTGGAGGAGCTATCCCCCATGCGTCTCAGCTCTGAATAAATACATACCTGCTTTACAACTTCCACGAGTTGTGGAGTCTTTCTGCAAATCACACTGGGTGTGATTGTTTGCTGTTAATCCCAAAACCAGCAGAGCAACTGAGGTGCTGAAGTCAGCTGTTTCTGGTTTAGCACCAAAAGCAGCACAGAGGATCTGACTTCATTATTGTCTTCACATGAGGGACGATGCTCAGCAAAGTTGTGCTCAAACAAAACTGTCCATGCTCTACTGCTGACCTTGTGAATCAGGTATCCTGCTTGGTCTCTGGTCTAGATTAGAGCAGTTTTGGGTCACAGAGCTTCACATGGGAATTTTCTAATCTGATCTGTTTAACTGTCCTGTCTGCAGCATATGTACAACTAAATCTACATCATGCTGCATTGCAGCATTCCTGAAAAAGTATTTCAAAACAATTTAAATGGGTTTTAGAGAAAGACTACATAGTGAGATGATTGTTTATAATGCTGATGGGCACTTCTTTGTACAGAGCCCAATAAGTCCATTTGGTCTCATCTTTCCATGTGCTTCTTCCTTTGGCTATCTTCTTCTTATACGCTTCATCCCATCAGGTACTCACAGGCATTGGTCAGGTTCTCCTTGAGCTTTCCCTTTTCAAGGCTAAAAAACTGCATCCCTCTGCAGCCTCTTATCTAATGCCAGATTTTCCAAACTTTTAATGATTTTAGTTGCCCTTCCCTGAACTCATGGCAGTATGTCCACATCTCTCTCAGAGTGGGGAACCCAGAAATGGACACAGCAGTCCAGCTGTGGCCTCCCAGGGCTGAGCAGAGGGGAAGGATCAGCACCCTCAACCTGCTGGCCATGACCTTCATGCAGCACTAGGTGCTGGTGGCTGCCTTTGCTGCAGAGTCCTGGGTAACCTTTTGTCCATAGCAGCCCAGCTGCTCTCCTGCATAGCTGCTTTCCAGCTAGCTGGCCCCATTGTGCACTGGTATATAATCCTAATATATGGTTAATCCTTCCAGGTGCAGAACTTTGACTTCCCTTTGTTTGACCTAATGACATTCCTGTTGGTTCATTCTCCACCATGTCCAGGTGCCTGTGGGTGGCAGCCCAACTATCTGGTGTATCAGCCACTCCTCTCAGGTTTGTTATCTCCTGCAAAGTTTCTGGGAGTGCTCCCTGGTCCCTCACCAAGGTGAGTAATGCAGCTGTTAGTACTGATCCTACCCTAACCCCTGGGGTACACCATTAGTGCCTGACCTCCAGCAGGGCCTCACACTGCCAACCACAGCTCCCCAGGCCCAGCCACTTGGAACACCTTGCTGTCTGCCCCAGCCATTTGGAACACCTTGCTGTCTGCCCCAGCCACTTGGAATACCGTGCTGTCTGCCCCAGCCACTTGGAGCACCTTGCTGTCTGCCCCAGCCNTCAGGTTTGTTATCTCCTGCAAAGTTTCTGGGAGTGCTCCCTGGTCCCTCACCGAGGTGAGTAATGCAGCTGTTAGTACTGATCCTACCCTAACCCCTGGGGTACACCATTAGTGCCTGACCTCCAGCAGGGCCTCACACTGCCAACCACAGCTCCCCAGGCCCAGCCACTTGGAACACCTTGCTGTCTGCCCCAGCCATTTGGAACACCTTGCTGTCTGCCCCAGCCACTTGGAATACCGTGCTGTCTGCCCCAGCCACTTGGAGCACCTTGCTGTCTGCCCCAGCCACTTGGAACACCTTGCTGTCTGCTTCTCTGGTCTGCTCCTCAACAGCTGGTCTGGGAGGATATGCATATCCAGAGATACACAGCCTAGACCTTGAGTTTCAGAGTCTGATCTCTTGGTATGCGGTGATAATGAAACCAAACCTCTCAAGAATTAAGCCCCATCATGCACCAAAATGCTCTGTGTATGTAAAAAAGCACAGCGGGTTCTCAGCTCCTGAGCAGGAATATCTGTTTAGTCTGTGTTCATATGAAATTCACTCTTGGAAGCCAAATGCATTTAAATTATTTCAACATTTCATACGTATGGCACACTATATAGTGAGGGCTTTCTTTACAAAGGCTCTGTGCATGAATGCTTGGAAATGTCAAGTGAGTTTAAGGGGTGTATTCTATGTCAGCCCAAAACTGAGCAGTGAATTGTATTACAGAATTAATTTTTAAAAGGCTAAAACAACCAATACCTGGATGCAGTTAATAATCTTTCCCAAAACATGTACAGTTTGATCAGACAACAACAAAAGTGGAGAGCATTAATTTGTATTCCTCTTTGAAAAGTGGGCAACTGAAAAAACAGTGATGAAATAGGTTGTTTTCAGAGATGCCACTAACTATACATAATCTTTTGGATCTTCATCCAAGGTTCTAATCACAAAACTCTTTCTTAAGGCAGAAATTAACAACTGAGAGCTGAGCCAAGTGCAGTGCAGTGGTGGGTGGACTGGAGACAAGGATAAGGCTCGAACTGAAGCTGTTTAGAAAAGAGATTTCAACAAGATGCTTCTCACTGAGTTCTACTACAAGTGCATTGAGAGGAGAAAGTGAAGGTTTAAATAGCTGTATATAACAAAAGACAAGTTTCTGCCAGGGTAAGTAAAAATATCTAAAAATAAATTTCCTTGAAAAAAGCTTGCAATGGAATCAGCTCAGTCCATCAGATGCTGGATTAGGAACCACGAGAGTTGAGACATGGGCTTTCCTTACTATTGCAACCCTCCAGTCAAGTCATCCCATCAGATTCCCCATTTAAACAGAGGCCACAGCAATGCTTACTACTTTAACAGAATCTTTTTATGACAAATACATTGAGTGTACCTTTTCAGCTATATCTACCTTTACAGGGCCCTAGGTTTAAACCTGTTTCACTGCAAAGAAACTTACACCAGCCTAGCTGAAATTCTAACATTGTTTTCTCTACTGCATCCCTCTTCCAGCAGCTGTTTACACTGAGTCCTGCCTGTTTATTATTATTAATACTTATTAATTTGTATTTGCCACTGATATTAGCTGAAAGCTTAGAACACTAGGAGCATATGAGTTAGGAGAAACACTGTCTTTCATTTCTTATATTGTTTCTGAAGTGGTTGTTTCACTTTCTAAATGTAAAAAAAAAAAATAAATCTGGAATGCATTTTTGCAAATGCCTTCTAAAGAATCAGATTGACTTTTCTTCTGCCTTGAATCATTGGCCAAAACTGTTTACTGCCAAGATATCCACCATGCACATGAGCTCAAAGAAGCCATAGGAAAACACTAAGGCATCTGAGTCCATTGTAAATCGAAGCAGTATAAATGTTATGTTAAACTCCAAACCATACAAACACAGCTGAGCCAAGCCTTTCTCTCCCTTTTCCAGAGCAGTGGTGAATCACAGGAATTTAGTACCCCAGGATGTCTTTTCTTCCCCAAATCTCTTGTTCTAGGCATGTTCCAACTGCACTGGTGCATGAGAAGTTGCTGTCTGTCATGTTACCAGAACATGAGAAAAAACTCTAAAGAATTGATCTCTTGATGCTGCTCACTGACATACAGAGGTAACTCAATGCAGGGCTGGCAGCATTCCTGCTGACGTGTTCCCATGTCTTTTGCTCACTTCAGAGTAGAACAAGAAGTCTCTACACATAGTCCTTTGAATACTGAAGAGCAAGAGAGAGGAAACTGAGCCATTTAAAACTTACTGGTAGGATCCTATATGCAAATTCCAAAGAGGATTACATTGTCAAATACACACAAAATGAGCTTAAGTAACCAGAAATAGGGATGCTGCTTAGAACATGAATGTTGACGAGCAGCAGGTGGGCATTCAGTACCCACACATACAGATGACCCCTTCTTCCTGTATACTCTGCACCATAGATATGGATACCAGGGACCTGCATATCAGAATTTTTTCATGAATACTTTCACAGCTCTTGGAAGGCAAATGAACAGGGCATTTCTGCAATACTGGCTGAAGAATAAAGATCTAGACTCAACAATATCTGATTCACATGCTTTTTTTTCAGGGGGTGGTTCTGGTGTAGGGTTTGTATCTGGTTGTTGACTTCAAACAGCATCCATCAGACTTTAGCATAAAGCATATTAGCTACACCATAAAAACTAAAGCCAAAGCTAGCATATACTTTTTGTTCTTCTAGAAATGATGAATTAGCTAGTGGATTACAATTTAGTGAGTAAAGGAAGTCCTTACAGAAAGTTTTATCCACTTGTTATTACAACATCAGGGACCAAATTAATAATTTTGTAAAAAAAACTTTTACTCCAATCTGACTGCAGTAGAATTTGTCACACTGCCCAGTACAGGAGCCTCATTGTGTTGTATTTCACTTTCATGCAAAACTGCAGCTATTGCACCGAAGTTCATCTGAGTCCCAAAGACATTAAACCACCTTCATGAAGTGATATTTCAGGACCATAGAAGATTCAGAAATGTATTCCAAGCCCAAAAATCGTTGTGAGGAAAGATCCTACTCTCCAGCTATTACAGATATCAATCCCAGTCTTCGAATATTAGTAAAGTTTTTTGTCATTAAAATTTCCTCTTGATTGCAAACCCAGAAAGCTGTATTTTACCTACATAGTAAAATTAATTTTAAAGGGATCCATTACACAAATATACAAAGAGCAACATGAGGTGAAAGGTGAGGGATTACACCTACTACTTAGGGAGGCCAGATTCCTCACACCAGCCAGAGAAATGGTCATTGCATTGACCCACATCAGGCCAGCATAGTCAAGTTACCTCTGCACAAACCCAGTTAACAGAAACTGCAGGATAGGGGATGTAATCAGGACAAGAAGATTAACAGGCCAAGAAGATTAACTCCATCCCTTGTCATCTTTCCTTAGTTCTTCATCAAAAAACATTATTTTGGTCATAGCTAAAACGCACAATCATCCAACCTCCCTGAATTACCAAAGATATTTTCTCTTCTTCCTCTTCTGCAGCAGAATGAATCCTAATAGTAGCTGATATTTAGAACAAGCCCTTCAACCAACACTGGATTCACTGAAGTAGGAAGTTCTACCATTTTCCAAGTGAAGAAATGTGAGTCCTTCACAATGAGCAGTTCTGAGGCAGCAGCAAATGGTCTTTGCTTTTATTAGAGACATCTAGGCTACCATGTAAGCCCAGGGCTTTCATAAAAAGAAGTACTTAGTGGTTACTAACAGTATGAGATTAAAGTTAAAGCAGGTAACTGTAGACAGTAAGGCATTTCCTCAGAAAAGAAAACAGCTGTCCCTGCTTTCCACCACTCTCCCAAACCTTGATTGCCAGTTTTATGCACTTTAAAAAAATACTTTCACTTCCATATTCATGGATACTTTTCAGAAGATTAATTCACAAAGGCATTACTCCTCTTTCAGCGCATTCCTCAAGGCCTACACCCACCAGGATATCTGCAGGAAGTAACAAGCTAATAATATCTTGTAAGTGAATGAGCAAAATACAAGGAATGTTTCTCCATTGCCTCTTCAGAGACTGAGGTTTGAAAGTTAAAGTTTCGAACTGCCCCTAACAAAAACTTCAGAAACTGCCATATTTTAGAAAATGAGGCCCCCTGTTTGAATGTTATTAAAAGAACTTGTAGTTGATTAACTGTTGCAAAGGTCAAGAGGAATTTTACTACAAGAACTTTCAGCTAAGTGAATTAGAACATGGCTGTGCAAAAAACTAGTGAGGATCTTCCAAATACTTCAAGATGGATTGTGTGCTCACCCTTCGGATTAGATTGTCTCTTGACTGGCAGATGTCATCACCATGCTTTTAAATCTCTGTATTAAACACTTTGAGGTGTTTAATATGCACAACCAACAGTTGCAAGGACTGTACATTTTAGCCCGTGCAGTGTACTGGAGAGATGGACTACAGCAGGGTATGGACAGCTCTGTTCATTGTGTCTCCAGACAAGAATGTAAAGAAGGGTTGGACTTTAGGTCCTGGAAAGTTCCACATATTTCGCAACCTTTTGTGACTTCAGACCTTATCCTTCTCAAATACTTATGGACTTCCCACATGCCTGGAAAGCCAAGGTTACAGGCAAGTTTTGTTCTCATGGAGCAATAAATCCAAACTGACTCTAGAGGCTTCTATAAATTACCACAGAATTGCCTACAAGGCAACACAGAGCAAGAAAATTGTCCTTGTTGCTTAACTGAAGATACAGGAATTTACATTGATCTCTTCTCTTGCACTTTCTTCAGGAACACTGTAATTACAGTGAGGATATGTTTGTTCACATCCTTTAAATCCAGACAAGCTCCCTTGACTTCTGTGGAGTTTATGTGGATTTACACAAATGTAAGTAAGGATGGTCCTAATTTAGGACACATCTGCCAGCACAGATCGTGCTGAGAGAGCTTATTGCCATGTTAATTTTCTGTCTTTCTTTGTGATTCGTCTGAACATGAAGCAAACCCAACAATTTTAAAATCTTAAAGGTGATGTTATCCCTCTTTGCTATGGCTGGTAAATTCAGCCAGAGAACAAGATGGTCTGGTACTCAACTAAAACATGATGGCTTAGAAAATTATCCACGTAAAAAATAATGGCTAAAACTTTAACTCTGAAAGGTGACTTGCTTTCTGTGAGGAGAAGCTCTATTGACATACTCTCAGCTGCTGGAAAATCAATCTCCTAAGTACTAGTTTGCATGACTATAGCCCATGGAGAAGTTTGCCACACTCCTCATCTAGGCAAGACTGCAAAGTGGTCATGTAGGGTTTTCTCTGAGTGATAAATTCTGAATTTGTTTGATGGCTATGAATCTGAAAATAAAAATTCAGCCTTGAAATCAAACATTTTGTTGTGATTGTGGGCCTTAAGCTGCTGGTTCTTAAAATTGGTATTTTTTCCCCTGCTCAGCTGCAATTTGCGTCCCCTTTTTATCCTTTAATGTTTTTTGTTAGAATAGCCTGATCCTCCCTTTTGAATCAGAGCTTTCAGGGGAAAGAGGAGAAAAGTTGTTGGGGTGTGGGTTTGTTTTTGTTTTGTTTTTGGGTTTTTAAAGTGTTTTTTGGTAACTTTCTTTTTTAGATCAAAGCCTGAAGCCTCAAACTGTAGCCCCTCAGCTTGCTACAGTTCCACTCTTACTACAGTTGCTCTAGAAAAACTTTTTGTATATTTGCCAACTCACTGCATCCAAATAAATCTTATCATCTACTTGTATGCAGTGAAGGAATCAGGTGAGTGTCTTGCATCGTGCCTCTCTGGAAGGTAACTACGTGATGTGACCTTCACAAATTCATGGGAGCCTTCACAAATCCATGGGAGTGGGTTTGAATGGGAAAAAGAGAAAAATCTGTAACTGTAAGATACATAGAACTGAGCCTCTGGTCTTGGTTTTCTTTAGGGTGTTATTATAAAATATAATACAAATACTTTAGTGGTGCTGAGTACTGATACTCTGTGCTAGCTGACTGGTAGGTGTGGAGCAGCACTATCAGCTATCAATGTTTGCCCAAATCTTGCTCATGAAACCAAGTGCTCCACATTCTTATACCTTGTCTTTGTGTAAACGTGTAAAAGCCTGAATTCCGCTAAGTAAACCTGATGAGAGATATTGGGTAACTGCTGCTCTTTGCTTCACAGTTGGAGTAGCCATCCCTAGCAAGGACTAATTGATTTATCTGTTTTTTCAGATGAAGACAAGTCATGCTAGTCCTGTGGTCACAGATGCCTGCCACATGGCTTCATTCATAAAATGAGTTTAATAACTCTTGGCAGTGACATCACTGGCAAGTAAGAGCTGCCTTCTCTGTTCCCCACAGTTCAGGCACTGTTCAAGTGCCACCTAGAGCTACTCTGTGAGCTGACAGAAATTAAGGCCTTTCTTATTTCACACCTTCTCCCCTGAATGTTGTATGCAGCCTCCTTTTGGGAGAGGCACAGAGAAGAGACTTTGAGGGAGCAGTGATGAAATTGTTCTGTCTGTTGGCTAATCTTAAAACTTTCACTGCTTGTTGTTGCCACTTTGGACCAAGTGGAAAGAGTAGGCCCTGGCTGGCTGGAAGCTATAACCATCCCATACAGCTAACTCAGACAGTTGTGAATGCCTGATATTATGGGATGCATCCTGTGCCTGAAGGGCACATCTGTATTTGTCTAAGCCAGGCTGCAATTGCATTAGAATTACATATAAAAGTCTACTGGTAGGTAGTTATAGCTGCAAATATGGTTTGTGTTAGAAATTGCAACAACCACCTCATCTTCTGCAAATTCTGTGGTGAAAACTTCCTACACAAATGAGTGAATCTATACCAAATGGAATGCTTACAGAGAAATATCTTCTGCTGCTTTTTAAGGCAAGCAGATGCAAACTTGTAACTTGGCAGATGGGGAGAAATTTTGTTTGGGTTTGTCTCTGGTCTCTGTCCCTTGTTTGGTCTGCAGAGAAGCACACTGGCTCACCCTCAGATGCCTCCTGGAGCAGGAGGAAGGAAAAAAATGAAGTAAAGTACATTTTCTTAACAGCTTATATTCAGCTCCATTGGTAAGAAAACTCATCATACTGAAAAGTTGAGGGTATGAGGAATTTCTGGAAAAGTACTGCAACTTTTGGCTCTATCCTTGTTAATGTCACTACCAGACCTGACTTACCTAGTCAAGTTAAAAAAAAATGGCTAACACCACTTCAAAACCTCCCTATTGCTGATTTACCAGAGCCAGACTAGGAGATGCTGAAGTGGAGAGTGGGAGAGCAGGAAGGCCTAGGTGTAAGAAATATTATGATTTGGGGAAGTAAGCCTAAAGAAAGAGCATGTCTTGGGTAGTATCTGTTTACATGCCATTGGCTTCCATTAAAGACAGAGGTATCAGAACTCCACTAACTTGAGCACTGACCTTCAAGTTATATTTCTAAGCTGTGCCAAAAACTTCTGCCTTTTAAAACAGATTTAATTTTGCATTGGATCAGAGCTAAAAACATCTCACAACCAACCAATTGCAGGAACTCTCCTCCAGGAGTACAGCAGAATGCTTTCAAACAGAAGCTGTTCCCAATGTACCACAGCTTTGGAAAAACTGCCATTCCTTCACTGCTGACAGCACTGAACAGCTGAGGGAGGCTATAAAAAGAAAATTCAACTCCCCCAGTTACAGAGTGTTATAGATGAGTAATGTGATAGTTGGCTCTCACAATTAAGATGCATATTATGTATATGTTAAGAGAAGTTTTGTAAATGATAATTATATCTCCCCTCACCCATAAATTGTTATTACGGGATGCTCTTAGCAACAGGGACATTTGAGAGGGCCAGCTTGTTACTTTGGCAACTCCAGACCTCCAATCAAGATGTAAGAAAGTGATCTCCACCACTGAACAGCGAAAGAAGTCGAGTGACAAGACTTGGGGTGGGGCTAAAGATATAAAAAGGCAGAACATCAATTTTGTAGCTGAGCATGTGGCTTGCAGGGAGGCTGGCACGGAGGCTTCCAGCGCTGAACTTTTCCCTTATTTAGTCCTTTGTTGTAATAAACCTTTAAAATTTTAAAAGTGAGTGTCATTTCTCACACAGAGCTTGGGACTTGTGCCTTGGCTGTGCAGCAGAGGAGGTTTGAGAGTTGCATCAAAGCTTCCAGTGGATGCAGTCATGCTTTGCTAGGAACTGTGAGGGCTTTCAGATTCCTCTGGAAGCGTTGGTGCTCCTGGCTGGCCAGAAATGGAGATCCCACATGGGTTCCTGCAGCCTCTACACACTTTGATCCTGGGAGGTCCAGGTGCTGTGGGACCAGAGGCCAAAGGGCTGTTGTGCCAAGAGATGAATAGTGACTACAGGAACTCTGCCTTGGCTACAGGGTTAAGTCTGAAATGGCAGGACTTGCTGCTTGTTCATTGGAGCCATTACATGGGGGAGGGAGCAGGGGGAGGAGCAGCATTTGCCACCCTCCTTCCTACTCCATCAGATTCTCTTTGGAAAAGAGGAATCTGGGGAGGATAGCTACTGAAAGGTATTGCTCTGAGCTACATTGAGATCCTTTACAGTTTCTGAGGGATATGTGTAAAGAGCTTCACCAACAAATTTACAGGAAGTGGTAGGATCACTACACAGCCAAACTGGTAGCTGATATTTGGTTTGTCTTGGGAGTGTTTTGGGGTAAAAGTGAAAGATGTCAATTAAATACATGGTGAATGGAAAAGGCTAAACTTGTCTTAACAGCCTTATTAGAAAGATCTCTCCTGCAGCAAGTGCAATAAGCTCTATGGTGACAGACAGCAGCAGCGAAGTGCTTGACAGCACCTTCCAGCAAGTAAGTGGGGGCAGTTTGGACTTAAAAAGCTGCTTTGTTCCATGTACATAATTTGTGCATTGCCTCCCAGACTCACGGATGCAGGAAATGTCAGCAAAATTTCTGATATCCTAAAAGAATACCTCTTCAGAGTGGGGAATGATGGGATTTGCTTGCACGACCCAAACTTTTTAGATATCTGTAACCCACCTCTTGCATCAGATACAACATTACAGGTACAATTCTTACTTCTTAAAAGTTGATTTCTGCTCTTAAAACACAGTAGGAAGTAGCACTGAGTGTGTAATGTTCCTTTGTAAACGTAAAATGTGAATTACCTGCCCCCAGCTGAAATGCTCCATTGCAGGTGTAGCTATGAGGGTGTCTGGCTTTGGTCTAGCAACCTGCTGTATGGTGCCCCAGCAGTGCTGAGCTCTCTCAGGTTAAATTCATTGGCCAGTAGGAAAATTCATACGTGAACTGCTAGATCTGTTTCCATGCTGGCGCAGGTAATCTAGTGACAGCATCTGATTTGAAACTGCTGATTGGAAAGGACTTCGACTGGAAAGTTTTTTATGTTATTCACCATGTGTTTTGTGATAAGATGGATATGGACAGGCAAGATCTTGGGAAAGGTTGAAGCTGTTCCAGGTGTAGCTGTAGGGTTTGGAGCTCCAAAGCAGGTCCTGCTCAGAGGGAGGTGCTGGCACAGCCACTGCCATCCAGGAGAGCTCAAAGGGTCTCATTCAGGACTGTTGTTTATGGGGTCCCAAGACTCTTGACTTTTGTCACCAGTAAGTTTCCATCCTGGCCATAACCCAATAATTGGTAGTTACTGGGCTTTTATTCCCATGTGCAGGAGCAATGCTGCCACTTGAGTCAGGTAATAGTTCACCGGGGCTACAAAGGATCATTGCTTTTCCTTTGTTTCCCACGTTTCTTGGGAAGATGATTGTTCCTACCTCTACCAAGACAGAGGTCCTGCTATGGTCAGGGAGTGCCTCACGGCTGGACTGGTTCACTCACAGGACTCTTCACTCCTCAGACCATCCAGTCAAGGCTTATCAGAAGCCTCTGAGACTCTAGAGCAGGCCCAAAGATAATAGGGGTGTGTGTCCATGCACCCCCACACCATCTCAAGTATCTGTGTATTTAGAGCAAGTTAACTTCTCTCATATTGTCAGTTCCTTTCTTCACTTAGGTGACAAAGGTCCTTGAATTGCCTCCTGCCCTAAAAACACAGAATGGAATGTCTTCTGTTTGTCTTGCATAAACTTTACCTTACACTTGCAGCAGTGTTAAAAGAATGCTATGGCTGCAAAGTCAAGTTAGTTAAGAGTAGAAATCCATATTACAGAGATTTCTGCAATATCATTTAGCATGTTATAGGTGTTATGGTACTGCCTTGAATTACACAAGTGTCTTGGTTTGAAAGACAGGGGTCTGCTAGGGAAGGCAGGAGCCTCCCTTGGAATGGTGAATGTAAACCCCCTCTCTCTGAATTATTATAGTTTTGAAATTAAGGGGCTCTCAGGCAAAGATATGAGGATAGGAAGAAGAGTTCTTTACTAGTATGTGTAACAAGGCAAACAAACAACAACTATGGCACTAACACCAAACAGAACCAGGAACCCAGTAAAAGCCTTCTCGGCCGCCGGCACTTTCCTCTTTGGTGCAGCTACCGTCACAGCTGGCAGGAATGAGCAGAAATCCCGGGTGCTGGACGAGATGTAGCAGAAGTTCCGCGGCGGTAGCTGGAACTCCGGGACGGTGCCGGCTACAGCGTGGAGAAACCCAGAGCAGTGCCGAAGAATCAGCGAGGGCGGGGCAGCGGCTGCTGAGCGGGGCAGCGAGAGGCGAAGTTCGGGACTCCCGGGCACACGAGCAGATGGTGATCGGTCCCTCGGGCTGAGCTCCAGCGGTGCCGGTGAATTCTCCCCGCAGTAAGCGACAGCCTGGCTATCCTCCCCCGATGCCAAAGAGAGAGAGCAGTCCCTAGCTCCCCTGTCTTTTTTATCTGCCTCTCTTCTTGCGGTATCTCTGCCCCTCTGAGAGAAACTCCCAAAAACCAGGAGTGCCACCAGACACCCTCCTTCCCTGAGCCCCGGACACCTCCCCCCGTCTCAAGCACCCAGCCATCAGTGCGTTTTAGCAACTCAATGGGAAAAAATTCCATAAGTGACAAAGAAAGAAAAGGAAAGAAACCCAACCCCAACACACAAATTATTTCTTCTGCATGCTTCTGTCTCTGCTGATCAATCCAACCTGTTATAAATAACCCATCCCAATCAAATTGGTCAATCAATAAGACAATTTATTGCTCGTTAATAAGGAATGGGCGAACAGCGCTGGGGACGTAGCGCAGTCTGGCTCCGCTTCTATGTCCGTCTCTCCTTCGGTTTCTGCCCTTTTTATGGGCGGTTTCTCGGGGGGTCGCAGTCTGTCAGCTGTGCTTGAGGTCTAAGTCCAAATAAGCAGCCGTTTCCCCATATAAAAGAAGTCAATCATTTTCTAAGACAATTACATAGTGATAAAAATGCACAATAGTAACTTACAGTAATAGTCAGCAACTTACAGTAAAAGGTTAAAAATACATAATGAAATCATTGATAGGAGTAACTAACTTGTCTTTACAAACAAACTAGAAGCATTTGTCTCTACAAACAAACCATAGAGGGGCCTGATACACGAAACCAGACACTGAAGAGCAAAAGACACAAACCAAACAAAAAAAACTTTAAAGGGACTGTTATACATTATATTTTTACGGGAAACCTGTATCTGTCGGGTGTTTTGTGGTTTAATTTCCCTGACATAATGACACGAATTACCAAAATACATATTACAAACCTGTGTGCCAGATAACACTGCTTCCAATAAAGAATTTTTAAAAAATTACAATCTTGAAGTTCAGGCCATTCATCCCTCCTTGGGAGGTAGATTTGGTCTCTTCATTTAACATGGAGCTCTGGTGCTATTCTGGGCAAAAATACGTGCAATTTTATTTTTTGTGATCAGCAGTACTTTGTTTTTTGTTATCTGGATTCAGAGTCTGAGGATCCAGCTCTGATTTGGAGAAACAATTAAGACAGCTACTGCTGTAGCCAGTGAGAAGTACCTTGAGTATATTATAACATGCAAAGTAGTAGTACAAACCAGATTCTAGTAAATAGGCAACAAAATGAAGAAATACTATTTTACTTTAATTTCTACAGGAATCATTTCCTCTTATCTCAAAGGAAGTTTAAAATAAATGGCTTAATAGATTTCATTGCAAATGTATAAGTAGCTTCATCTCCAGCAATGGTTTAGAGAATATTCACTATATTAAGCACAGAAGTTGTACATTTGACAATAATGAGAAATTTTTTTGAAGCACCATCCATCCTGTGTACTAAAAGACAAAGCAGTAGGATAGGGGAAAGAAATATGTGTTCCTATAAAGTCATATCATAGAGAAAATCCGTGGTGAAGCAAATCAGGGATGAACAGATAATGCTGACTTTTATATTTCCTGTCTTCTTAGTATGTGAGCTGAAACCTCCCTGTAAGGTTCTTGTAAACCTTTTGCAATGGATTTATTTAAATTTGCTTACATTAAGGTAGAAACTGTGCAGTAGATTTCTCCAAGACAGTCTGTGTTCTTCAGCCTCTAGTTAAACCATTTATTCTCACTCACATTCAGTATCTTATAATAAATTACCTTTTTTATATTAATCTTGAGTATATTTACATAAATGCTCTCATTCAGAGGCATTTAACTCAGATAGTGACTGCTGTATAAAACTCAGCTCCTTGTTGTTTAACAATACAGCTAAAATATAGAACTGGACTTGTAAATCCAAGGGATTCTTTCTAAACTTGCACAGGAATTCTTCTGACTGTGGCATCCTGTGGTGTGCAGTGCTTGTATTTGTTCCAGCTAACAGGTGAGGAGAAACTGAGTGAAAAGGAACAATTGGCCACAAAGAGATTGAAACCTTGGGAAATTCCTGTTATTCAAACCTTTTTACTATCCTATCTTTCCAAAAAAAATCAGGACTAACACTTTGGTGAAACTACCTATAGGTATCTGAATTTCTTCCAAAGGAAATTTTTCACCCAGGCCACAGTGCATTGTTAAATTGGTTTGGTTTTCAACTTGGTTTCATCTCTGCTGCTATGAGTCACTGTAAGGGATGTAGCAGGAGGAGGCAGCAATGTATTAGAAAGATGACTTTTAAAAAGCTACCCACAAACTCACTAGCATTTTCTATAAACAAGATTGCTTTAGTAGAATAAATCTAATTTTACTTTTATTGTTTCTTATCAGGAATGGGGAATTCTGGAGAGAGCCATATTGCAATATGAGTCAATATTGGAGTTGATAACTTGCTCAATAAAACTCCAGTAAAACTAGAGATTACAGAGCCTTTTATGCTTTATCTAGTTAAAAAGACTTGGAGATGTGTATTTATGAATGAAATAACAGGCTAAAAATTTCTTACAGAAGTTTCTTATTGTAATATATACGAGAAAAACATTAAAACTCGAAAATATGCTTACAGGTATTTTCTTTCTTTTGTAGAATGCAAGACCTTCATATTATAACTTTTTGAGCTTTTATGGGTTACATAGTGTTCAAGTAGTTAAAGCTGAGATCTGAAGACATTGCTGTGATAATTTTGTTCAAAGTCTTCTTTCAGTGATACAGGATCTAGGTGGTTCTGAATGAAGGCCCAGATTTTTAAATGTAAAACAGAAGGCAGGTGTCCAAGAATCTCTACTATTTAATGGAATGACAGCATCTGTTACAGCAAACACTTTGTTACAGCATGCATTAAAAGAGATTGTAACTGAGATCTCACACCAAAAATCAAGTACAATACGTAATCTGGTTCTCAGCTGTGGGTGATGTTAATCCAAGCAAGCATGATGTAAACATGGTACAATGCTTCATTTCTCTTTAGGCATGCTAGGGGGCATAGGGCACAGCAGCTGGCTGGATACTGAGAACTTTCCTTCTGAAGTAAAATTTCTTTTGGATTACATCCCTGGGCTCCAGGGTTACACACACAGCTTTCCTCCTAGGCTGGATGCTGACTTCACAGGAATTACAAAGACAGCTACACCGCAGATCGGGAGTCTGTAGAACTATTTAAGCTACAGGAGAGATCACATTAGCAACCACGTCAAAGCAAAGGTTTGTTTACTGGAAAACTGATGAGAATTGGCCATTCAATAGCTTTATTCTGCAGCTGCACAGTGACCATCAGCACACTGAGTCAGCCAGACTGACTGACCATCACTGCGTAGGGTCACAGGTTCCTGTCCTCAGGGCTTCCTTGTGCTGCAGTTTCAGAGAATTCCAAGATCTTAACCTCTGTCTCTGCTCTGCATTCTGCACTCATGTGCTGGTCCCCGCCCCTATAAGCTCTCACTTTGCTGATCTTAAACAAGCTGTGCTGTAAGCTTGTTAAATTCATGCCTGGGTAGAAGAAGTAGCCACTGCACCACAAAACCCCACCAAGCAGGATAAAACCCACCTTATTACTTAATACCACAGCTGATCTGTTCTAACAGAGCAGAGTAACACCTCTGCTTTTGTCCCTCATTCATACAGATTTTATTTATGAAATTATTTTGGCCAACATTTTAAATTTCTGCTTTTTGACAAACAGAAAAGAGCTTTTTGCCAGTTCACCAAAAAGTGCATACAACAATATTCCCAAGGTTCATTCCCCTGACCTAGTTAAGTTCTTTAACAATAGCAACTTTTTCAAGCAGAATTTGAAATTTGAGTATTTGCAACTTCCTGTCTGGCTTTCTCTCTCCCCATTCTTTACAGTAGTATGTTTGATTTAAATCCATTCCTTACAGGCTTCAGAATGTTTTATTTCCTTTTACCTTCTTTCTCTCTCTTTTTTTTTTTTTCTTTTTTTTTTTTTTTTTTTTTTTTTTTTTTTTTGTGACTGTCTTTTCTTGGGTTTTGTTTTGCTCCCTTTTTCCATTACAGTTCTGCCTCTCTGCAGTGGTTTTCCTCTCTTTCCCACTCCTGCACACATTGCTGCTGTCTAGAGCACATAAGGATCTTGTGACAGATCTTCTTTGTTGTTTTGTTTGGCTTTTATTTGGTCAGAAAAATGCACAATACAAACTCTTTCAAAGGACACCCCATTTAGTTACACTCCTTAGTTTTTCAAAGCAAACTCATGTATTCAGACTTTTTTATAAACAAGTTCAAATGAAAGTCAGGGTCAGAAAGAGGGCAGTTAATGGAGTTCATTTCCCCTCTCATTTACCCTTTTAATATGTACTTTTTTTGCATGTGACTGTACTGAAATGATCACCCTTTCAACGTTGCTAATAGAAGGCAGGTGTGAGAGAGGCAGGTGCAAATTAACTCAAAACTTGATGGTAATTACCCTCTGTTAGGTAAGAGTTGGCTGTAGGGAGACCTTGTTGGTGCAGATGTGCTTAACTCTTGGCAGCTTTCAAAATATACCTGCAGTTACATCCAGAGTTATTTTACAGATCATGTCACTCTGCAGGGCATACACACAGACAGTGCTGCAAGTCAAAGGTTAGCTTTGAAAATTAATATTTACAATCAGTCATGGGTAAACTAACTGAACTGACACTGGCTTTTGAAAACATACTTTGAATTTCTGAAAGTATCTTTCTTCTTCACAGTATTTTATAAACTATTCTGTTTACCAAGATGACAGACTAGTAAAATCCAGTCAGCTCCAAGTTAAAAAAGAGTAATCCCCTAACAGGGAGGAACTGGCAGTTCCATTGTGCAAGGAATTTTATCTCAATCAACAGGGGCATATTAGCTTCCTGCTATGGAAAAAATAAGGCACAAGTTAGTTGGTGTCTTAAAGGTACTTTTTAGCAAGCTCAATAAGCTTTCATTATGAGTTTTGCTTGGTTTCTTTGAAACCAGCAGGTTCTGGCATAATGTAGGCTGGGATTTACTTTATCATAACTTCTCAAAGAGCAAGATGTCAAACATGTAATGTAATCAATGTTACATCTCAGTTCATAGAACCACAGCTGAATAATCAGATGCATTGCTTCTTGCAGCCAAAACCAACCAGCTGCATTTCTTAGCCTGATTACATACTTTCAAGTGTTATTTCCAAAGTTGGCAACAAACCCCCAAATAAGCAACTGACTTAATGTGTTGTTTAGTGCATTTGGACAAATAGATTTACTTGGAGAGATAAATCTGAAGTTGAATCAAGTGTTGAACTGGTGTAGTTATTTAAGTGTGTTTTACCTCTCAGACATCTTCAATTGCCTTTCTTTGTTGCTTCTTGAAAGAAAGTCCTTCATTTTTCAAAGTTCACAGGTTTCAACTCACTTCAAAATTCTTTTTTCACTGTGACTTTTGCTCCTGAACTTTCTGCCAGTTTTCTCACAATGGTGTTGCCCTGTCACTATTATATTTAATGGTTCACATTTTAAAATAATAACATGGAAATGTAATGGATAATAATACATTGTTACTTCTTATTGTACATTCGGAAAAGTATCTAAGCCTCCTTTTGATTGTACTTTGTGTAGTTACTTTTGTACTGTGTTTGGTTGAAAAGTATTGGTCTTCTTTGTCCTTAGTATCTTTCCAACTCCTTGCAGGGGAATCTAGAGCTTATGAAATGTACTGTTGTTGTGACTACTCTTGGGGTTTGAAAATAATAGTTTAAGGATATGAAAGGAGCAGGAAAAAGTAATAACACCAGATTAATTGATTCAGACTGAAAAATGGAAATGCTTTCAAAGGCCTTTCTTCACAAAAATTTTCTCTCACATTTCTTTCTAAATGAATGTGAAATAAAGAATATTAGGCATTGTAAATCTACAGGATGGGCCAGACGTTGAGTCTCAAGCTCAGGCAAATATTTAGCAAGTCTTTGTAATTCCTATCTACAGCTGAAAAAATATTCCAGGATATGCAACAAATTCTTTAGTAATGCATTCCAGCATTAGTACAATACAGTGTCAAATAGCATTCCAAACTGGATTTCATACATAGTTGCTGGGTTTAGGGAGAAGAATATCACCTAGTTCTTTTAAAACACAGTGTCTTTAACCTTCATGTTTACAGAACCCTCAATCAGCATGTTGAGATTCCTTGCTGCCTGACTGGCAGCAGTGAAGTGTGAAAGGCACAGAGCTGGAAACACTGCAGAGCTTCCCCAGCTCAATCATGTGTCAGTTTTCAGGTGAGGCTACTTCCATTCTTCCTTCTCCCTCCCTGTTCTCCCTGATCCTACCCACCATCTTCCTTGTGCTAGGAATACGATTCTCCAAATGTTTGTTAAGCCTTTCTAGAGGCTGCAATATAGTAATATAAGAATAATAACCAAGTGAAAAGTGGTGTCTAGGGAATATAACACAAACAGTTCACAAGGACACAGTGTTCTTACACAGGTTGAAAGTCAGTGATTTCACAGTGGTCAACATAACTGCTCCTGCCAAAACACTGGATATGGAGTTAAAACTGTGCTTATGTGTCATCTTCAAAACTGGCTATAATTACCAAAGTTCTTCCTAAAACTATACCAGAATACCAATACAACTCTGGCATTTCAAGAACATAACAAAATGGTCAAATCTATCACATGGACATGCAAAACCTGTGAGTCCTGACTATACCCAAAAACAATGGAAATGGCTGACTAGAGAAACAAAGGAAAGCTGGAAGCTGATGCCAAGAAGGTCTTCAAAAGTCTATAAAATGATATGAGTAGAATCATAGAATCACAGACTGGTTTGCATTGGAAGGGACTTCAAAGCTCATCTTGTTCCACCACCTGCCATGGGCAGGGTCACCTTCCATTATCCCAGGTTGCCCCAAGCCTTGTCCTTGGACGCTTCCAGGGATGGGGCAGCCACAGCTTCTTGGGCAACTGGTGCCAGGGCCTCACCACCCTCACAGCAGAGAATTCCTTCTGCATATAGTTTTGAAAACTCCAGTTATGGAATTAAAACCAGAGAATTATGCATTTTCAACACAGTTTTGCAACTGGAATTTGGGGGTACAGGTCTGTACAGGTCTTTGGGACATTTACAGCCTTTACCCATCCCACTGCCAGGATTAAAGGAAGGCGCTTCGAAGGGAGGTGGGACTGCTGATGGAAAAAACGCTGCATCTGAGCTAAATGTTGCTAACCAAACACCAGAATAAACCATGGTGAAGGGCCTGGAAGTTTTTTTTACACTCTGGCTTTAAGATATTTAAAAGCTAAAAAAAAAAAAAAAAAAGGACCCNAAAAAAAAAAAAAAAAAAAAAGGACTCGAAGGGGAGGAGGCGCTGTGGGTGTTGGCGATGAGAATCGCTGAAGGGAGCGAGCTGCGTGCAGCTCCGTGCTGCCCTGCTCTCCTTGCAGGTGACCGTGCCCAGGTGGCCTGTGCCACCTGCTGTCACAGCGTCACAGCATCGCGCCTCATGATGCCCCGGCCACCCCCGACAGCCCCGCCGTTCCGTCAGTAGAGCCGTCCAAGGTAACGCTGCCGTCTATGGCTTCTTTTTTTTTTTTTTTTTTTTTTCCATTTTCCTAAACAAAATGTTTTTTTTTTTTTCCATTGTCCTCAACATAATGTTTTTCGTCTCTAACACCTCTATCACCAGTACGTTTTCAGAGCACTAACTGCTTCATATGCGGGCTAGCGAGTTCGCTTTCTCCTATAACTGAGAGCTGACTGCTGTATCTCCCACAGACCCGCAGCTGTGTGCTCTTCCCTCTCAGGGGTTTTCAGGGCTTCTAGGGAGCCGCGGCCAGTGCCATGCCCGTTCCCGGACCGGGACCTAGGGGACAGACCCATTCACCTCCCCGCCGTCTACGCTCCGGCGGGTTCGAGCGTTCCGCGGTTTGGGAGCCGATTTTCATTGGAATCTGCATTTCGGAGCTGGCCGGAACCTCGGCGGCTGGGCGACTGTTTCCCGGGCGGCGGGAGGCTCGGCTCCGGAGCCCGTCCGGGTCGCTCCCGGAAGCCGGCAGGGAATTGGGAGCGGCAGGAGCGGTTGTCCCGCCCGGGCTCCCGCTCGCGGCCTGGCTCTTCTCGGAGGGAATTGGCGGGCTCGGGACGGGGCATTGCTTTTCCCGCGGCTGCCTTTGGGTTGAACGTTTTAGGCTGTTTTCAGATATAAAAGTGTCTGGAAACACTCGCTTCGTCGAGTCAGCCCGGTGACCTGGAGTTTCAGTCGGTGAATAGAGCTCTTATTTCACTGATAAAAACGGAGCGTGTTGAGCGGGAAAGATGTGAGATTAGAAGTTGTTCCGATGTCCCCTCGATGTGTTGGGAGTAAGGACTCTGTTCCCATCCCGGCTGTCAGGCGTCCCTGGATCACAGTGGGCTCCCACTTCCAGCCTGCCGTGAGGAGACCGTGTTGGAAAGCAGCTGCCCACACCTGTGGTCAGTCCCGGAGGATGTTCCCGAGTAGCTCCCAGTGCCCGGACCACGGGGAGGATTGAGCGCCATCGCATATCGCAGCCGTTCCTCTGAGGGGAGTGAGGGATCACTGCTCCCGCTCCCCATTGCTGCGCCTTCCAGGACCTTAGGAGCTAAAAGGAAACAGCGAGGTCTGACATGTTGGTACTGACAGCAGCCCGTGGTGAGATGTTTTTATTAAATTTGGGGAGTTGTAATTAATAAAGCTTTCTTGAATGGGGTCATGGACTGTCTTTTCCACTAAAGTAAGTTGTCCTTCCTTCCTGTGTTGTTTTTGCACTACGCGCTCCTAATGTTCCCGTGTATGAAAGAGTCTTGTGGCACCTGGGGGCATGTTTTACGGGTGATTGTGGTGATGCTGGGAAGGTTCCGGGAAGGGAAGGTTCCGGGAAGGTTAGGTTGCGGAAAGGGAAGGTTAGGATCCGGGAAGGGAA